>PVLA01010605.1:0-61747 GCA_004027455.1 Hydrochoerus hydrochaeris
TTGAACTTGTGATCCTCCTACCTCAGCCTCTCAGAGTGCTGGGATAGTAGGTATGAACATCCATGCCCAGTTTGGAAGAATCCATTGTCTAATTCTTAGCCTGCCCCAGGGCTTGGACGGGCCCTTGAAAGAGCACACAGCCACTTGAAGCTTTCCTGAGCTGCCACAGGGGCACAGCAGGGCTCCAGCCTCACCTTCCTGTTCTGTGCTCTCTCCAGAGCTGGGGTGGGGCCTTCGAGGGAGGCAGAGGTAGGAAGGACCCCTTTCAGTTGCACTTCTGCATTTCCCTTGGCCCCAGGCTGATTCATCAGACAGATCCTGGAGACAGACAGTCGCTGTCCCTGTCCCTGCCCCCACAGCCTGAGGCCTCTCTGTCCCTGCCCCCACAGCCTGAGGCCTGGGGTGGCCCTAGTCTCGGGCTCTTCCTGTCTCCGGAGACCAGGAGACCAGTTAGTTCCTGCAGGGCTAGGTGGCACACACCTGTAATCATAGCACTTGGAGCCTGAAGCATGAGGATCGCAAGTTTAAACCCAGTTCAGGCAACTTAATGACTTAGAAAAAGAAAAGAAAGGAAAGGAAAAGAAAAAAAATAAATAAACATGGGCTGGGGACGTAGCCCAGTGTGAAGGCCCTGGGTTCAGTTCCCAGTACAACAAAACAAAACAAAACAGAAAAGGAGAAAACCCATTTCTGAGCTGCTGAGTGTGAATACAGAGCCGGGGCCCAGCTGGAGCTTTGGCGATGGCACAAGAGCAGGAGGCAGAGGAGAGTGTTCCTGGGGTCTGGGGGGATGCAGGCTGCAGGGGCGAGGTGCCCTGGGGGCTCACAGGGCAGGGAACCGGGATCCAGCCAGGCCCTGCCCTCAGAGGATGCGGGGGGCGCTCCGTTCTGAGGGGTGGCAGGCCCAGGCCCCACGGTGAGGTCAGGCTGCCGGGGCCGGGCTTCCAGGCATCTGCCCGGGATTCAGGAGACCAGGATGAGAGTCCCCCTTGGGTATACCCTGGGCAGAGGACTGCTAGAGTTGGCAAATTCCAGGGCTGATGCATCTCCAAAGCCCCTTTCCTCCCTCCCCGCTTTCTGTTCTCAAAATGTCCCTGGCTGGTACTGGGGATCTCGCGCTCCCTGAGGTGCTCCAGGAGCACCTGTGGAAGTCCCCAGAAACCTGGCTTTCCCCTCTGTGTCCCCATGTAGCATCCTTCAGGGTAGGAGAGGTGGGGACTGGGACTGGGACAGGCCAGGCCATCAGGGAGTCCTAGAGGCCATCGAAATCTTTCTAAGGGCAGTCACCGCTGGCCATGGGGACCAGGTGTTTCTGTAACCTGATGAGGTGGCCTGGCAGTTATCACCAGAAACAAGACCAAGGGGACAGACCATGCTGTCGTCCACACGGGCATGTGGGACAACTGGACCACTGTCAAGAACAGCGGCTGGCAGAACACACTGAGGACACAAAATCCAGGACATCCTGTACACAGCAGCCAGGAAGTGGCGGCCACATGAGTGTCCATCCGGGATCCACACAAACCAGTGGGCGCTCTGCACAGTGGAACACCGTCGCCCCGAAAGGATGAAATTCAGATGCAGCACAGAAGAGCTCGGGGCACTGTGCTCTGTGAAACCAGCGGGCAGAAAAGCAAGCAGCATGTGAGGTTCCTGTGACAAAGTCTAGAGCCAGAGAGCAGGATGGCAGGGCCATGTGGAGGTGGTGTTCGTGGGCGAGGAGTTCCCGTTTCACTAGCTGACAAGGTCCTGGGGGTGGATGGCACAACAGCCACACAGAGAGTGATGGTGTTAGTCATGACCTGGGCACTTAGGAACGGTGCTTTTTATGATGTGTTGATTTGGCTGAGTGAAATAAAAGTCCACAAATCTCGAGAGGGAAGAAACAGGTCCACGTGGCACAGAGGAGGTGGGGCCCACCCCGCTGCTTGGGGAGGCCCTTGCTGCCAAGCCAGGGCTGGCAGGCACAGAGGACAAAGTCACTGTGGCGTGCAGCTTTGTGGCCACAGAGGTGGCAGACCGTCCAGCACCACCAGCAGGCTGCCTGGTTCCAGGCCAGATCCACTGTGCTTCTGCCTAAATACCCGTGCTCCAAGGAGGGGCCTGGCACTGGGGTGGGGGTGGGGTCAGTGGCCAGTGGTGGAAGTGGTGTGCCCAAGCCCTGAGGCTGTGGCCCTAGCAGGTGTTTCCGGGTGGCTGAGGCCCCCAAAAACCGGCTTTCTAGGGACTCTGCCACCACCCACAGACTAGAGACTTCTGCTCAGGTTGGGGCCTCCAGCCATGTGGTCTAGAATGCACTGGTCAGCAGCTGTGTGGATCAGGGCCCTGGACCATCCCTGCATGGTGCCAGATACACGGGGTCTTGGAGATGTCGTGGGTCCAGCCCTGACCCCCGGGCCAGCCCTGCCCTTGCTGCTGGTAGAGCAGCACTGGACCAGATACCTTGGGGTGTCGAGGAAAGTTCAAAACCCAGAAACCTAGAGTCAGCCTTCGGGCACAGTGTCATGTGAGCAGCTGGCATCTTCAGGGCCAAGTTTGGACCTGAGATGTTCCGTCCCAGGGCTGAGCAAGTGACAGGGAGTGACGTTCTGGGACTGAGGGTGTGGCAGGGACCTCAGACCAGGTTGGTCTTGGCTCTGGGGTGAAGATGCCCAGGCCAGAGCTGGGGGAGGGAGGGTGTCGGCCTGATCCTCCCCAGGGTCCCTGAGGAAAGGCAGCAGGAGGGCAGGGCTGTGGCACCCGCTGGGCCATGTTCTGGGCTGACCCCATTCGGGGCCCCACTGTGGAAGAACTGGATCTGGCTTTCCAGGACCCCTCCTGGGGTGTCCTGTGACAACCTTGTCTGACTGGTGACACATAGGGCAGGTGTGGTACTCACCTCAGATGAAGCCACCTGTCCCTGGTGTCCTCTGGCCTCTGTTCTGTGCCTGTAGTTGGGCTCCCTGCCGGGGGGGGGGGGGGGGGGGGGGGGGGGGGGGGGGGGGGGGGGGGGGGGGGCGGTGTCCTGACAGGAATTGCTCTTTTGGAGCCACTTTCTGCTATCTGCCCCCAGGAAAGTGAGGAGGCCCTGATGTCAGGAGAGATAACTCCCCGCCCTGGGCCACCCCCACTCCCAGGCTCTGTGGTTAGGGGAGTTTCAGCACAAGCATGCACTGTGACTTCCTGAAACCTGTCTGCAGGCAAGCTGGGAGGATCTGAAGTTCTGCCGTGGGACAGCCCAGGTAAGGCGCAGGCTGAGGGCTGGGGTATGGATCCGGGGACCGAATGCCCAAGGATCTGGTGGTGTAAAGATGCCAAGCCCGAGTGAGGTTTAATCCTGGGCCCATCCTGGGGAGCACCCAGGGCTGCAGTGCCCACCAGCTGGGGGCACAAATGCTGACAGCTTCTTGGCCTAGCTTCCTGCGTCCCAGGTGTCTTGTCAGTGACCTGCAGCTCCTTCCCTCCAGGGCTGCTTGGGCGGAGAGGCTGGTGGGGCTCTGCTCATTGGGCAAGAGCCACTGGCTGGCAGCCCACGGTTCTCACGGAGTGCAGAGTGCTGGGCATGCAGGCCTCCACCCATTCTGCCAGGCTGGTGGACCAGAGCTGCATGCTCTAGGGCTGAGCTGAATGGTTGTTCCCAGTGTCTCTGTCCAGGCGCCATGATCTAGGGGGCCAGCCAAGCTGAGAGGATGACAGAGATTTGGGAGTGGGGACAAGACCAAGGTTGCCTAGCAGGTGTGAGGCGGCCTCACTAACAATCCAATGGGAGGTGTGCCGCAGAGATACGCATTCTCGTCCCTGAACCCAGGAGGGGTCTGGAAGGGGCAAACAGGACTGAGTACTGCAGGGTGTGCCTGAGGGGACAGATGGGCCGAGCCATCATGGGGTGTGCAGGGTTGGGCGGGGCTCTGGCCAGGCCAAAGAGAGAGGTGCAGGGAACAAGGGCTGTGTGTGCTGTGAGGAAGCTGTGATCTGAAGACACTGGAAAGCACTAGGGAACAGAGGAAGTAAAGGGTGGATGGTGTCTGGGGTGGGAAGGGGACCCAGGGCAGCCACTGGCTCCCTGAGTGATGTACGGGGGCCATGATGCTGCTCTGGGGCTGCAGTTCCCTCAGAACACAAATCCAGGACCTTACGAGGCCTCCAGAGCCCGGCAGGCATCACAGCTTGGGGCCCTGAGAGTCTTCTGGGTGCTGCGGGCATTGAGGATGGTGGACTTTGCTTTAACTCGAGGGGACTAGGAGCCCAAGGACTGAGCTGGGCCGCAGCCTGTGAATCCTCTCGCTGGCCCTCAGCCCTGCACGGAACCCATCAGCTGGAGACAGTCTCCTCGTGTGTCATCAAGGTGACACCTGACCTAACCTCTCCAGGCAGCCTCAGCTGACACTACTTCTGCCCTGCAGAGCCCCTTCCCGAGAGGGAAGCACCCAGCCGCGCAGAGCGGCCAGGGAAGTGACCCCTGTGCCAGGCATTGCTCGCAGGACGTGCTGTGCAATTGGGACTGGGGCCCACCCAAAGCCATGTGCCCTTTGGGCAAGGCTGCCAGGCAGAGCCAGGGTGGGAGATGCTCTGAGCCTCAGAAGCTGTGCCTGGGGTGCAGGCTGAGGAGGGCCTGGTCATAGCACTGAGAATCTGATGTCCACGTGGCGGAAAGCCAGGCTGTCCCATGTGGTCCTCGTGTTGACCCCTTTGCTGTGGCCAGCAGAGATGGCCCCAGATCAAGGGGTCAAAGCCCATGCCACTTGACCGGGCTGAGCAGGTAGCCGCAGTCCCTCCTCTGGCCAGGCCCTGCCAGGGGCCTCACTGTGGCAGGGCATTCTGCCTACAGCAGGGAGGAGTGGTCACACTTTCCACTGGGGTCTCACTTCCTCTGGCTTTTGCCAAAGGGCCCCCATGCGAACAGGTGGTATGACCCCTGCAGGGGATAGGCGTGTCCTTCTGGGCTGGTCTCTGTGGGTCCATGCAGGGACAGGGAAGTGGGTGGGTGTCTAGAAGCCCTCCTGAGCTTCTGGGTGCGTTTTCACACTGCCCGGGGGCTCTGTTCTGAAGGGTGATACGTGCGGGCCTCAGGCTGCCAGGCCCTGCAATCACTGCTGTGCTCTTTCCTGCCCATGGCCCTGCGGGGGAGGACAGTTCCCCATGTCTGAGAGAGCAGGCCTTCCTGGGAAGAAAGCAGGGCCCCCAGGAGGTGGCATCTGGACCCTGGGGAGCACTGGCATTCCCAGGCAACCAGCACTGCCCTTCCTGGAGGCCCACTTTTGGCAGGGCCACCGCTCCCCATCCTGGCACCCCCTGTCCCAAGTGGCCAGCAAGCCCTGTGTCAGCCCAGACCTTGGACCTGAGTGCCACCCAGAGTTCCAAGTGGGAGGGTCCTGAGGACCCCACAGTGTCCCCCTAAGTCACAATGGGGGCCAACTTGAGGCCAGGTGGGGCAGGACTGCATCCCAGCCAATTTTAGCCCATCCATCCCTGAGATGGGAGAGAGCCCAGAGGGGCCTGGCAGGGAGCAGCTTCTCTCGGCTTCTCCGAGGCCACTGCTTTTGAAGGCACAGCAAGCCTTAACCACTCACGGGTTTGCCCCAGCACCCCTGGGCAGTGCCCTGCTTCACAGGCTATCCCAGCCAGTCCATTCTCAGACAGAATGTTTGTCAGAATAAAATTGCCATTTTTATCCTTCCTGTGATAGACTGTGGCAAAGTTTTATTAAAGGTAAGAAAAGAAACAGGCTCTGCAGAGGGAATTTAGGCCAAGTAAAAGCAGGAAAAGAAGCGCAACCTTCAGCATGAGGTTGGACGGGCCACCACGCAGGAGAGAAGACGCAGCAACCTATTTCCTCTTGCATCATTTTATGGAAGTTAGTGAAAAACATGCACTTTTTAGTCAATCTGTATTTAAATAATTGGACTGGTAGGTGGTTTAAACTCTTCTAAAGTCAGTGAACTTCCTGTTATTTCAGGTACACATCTCGACTTCCTGTTACTTCAGGCCTAGAAACACTTAAGAAAGGGCTGGCAGGGAAGCTGATGGACTCTTCCCTGGGGTCATTGTGTGCCGGAGGGGAGGATGTCCTAGGAGGGCCCCTGGCAACTTAAAGGCAAGCGCACTGGGCAGTTCTGGGAACATGTGGCATGTGTGGACCCTGGGATCTGCACACGACACTGCAGGCCTGGCTTTGCCAACCTGCGGGCAGAAGGCCGGATCACTGATCACGTGTTTGTGCCTGTATTTCTCGGGTTGTAGGGGAATTGAGTTGTTCTGTGAGTTTGAGGAGGATTTTTTTTTTTCCTGTGAAAACTGGCTTTCCTTCTCCCGCCCCCAGCTTTACTAAGTGACGCAACATTGCGAATGTGTGTGATGCACAGGTTATGCTCTGATGCTTGCCAGCTTAGATCATTTCCTCTGTTGCGTTCTTTTGCTGATGTGTGGGAGTTCTTTGTAAATTAAGAATCTGCTATTGTAGCCCGCAAAATGATTTTTTTTTGGAGACAGGGTCTCACTTTGTAATGTAGGCTGGCCTTGAACTCACTATGTAGCCCAGGCTGGCCTCCGACTCACAGCAATCCTCCTGCCTCAGCCTTCCCAGTGCTAGGATTATAGGAAAGTGCCAGCACACCCAATGAAATATTTAAAACAAATTTTTATTAGTCCGTGTTTGCAGTACCAGTGATTATGTCACTGGGGAAGCTAGAGAGCCACACAGCACACCCTGATAACACGTCTCAGCTCCTTGTCATCTTCCCCTTCCCCTGTCTGCGGCGCTCCCTCCTCCTCTTGGTCCCCTCCCCTTTTTCAAAAGCTCTATCTCCCTTTTTCCCCTTATGTGTCTTTCATGTTGCTTTTTAATTTATTTGCATTTTGGATATCTCATAAAACAAATTATGTGATATTTTAAGCTATTGTGTCTGATTTATTTCACTTAACATTATGATCTCAAGGTGTATCTGTTTGCCTACAATGACTCAAGTTTATCCTTCTTTATGGCAGGGTAGCACTCAATTGTGGGTTTTATTTTTTTATTTTTTTTATCGGTATTGGGGATTGAATTCACAACCATGCCTTTCCAAGGCAAACGCTTATGCTCTGAGCTAAATCACAGCCCGTTGTTGTTTTTGAGACAGGGTCTCACTATGTAGTTCAGGCAGGCCTTGAGCTTACTTTGTAGCCCAGACTGGCCTTGAACTCAGCAATGCTCCTGCCTCTGCCTCCCAAGTACTGGAATGACAGGTGAGCACCACCACACCCATCCCATTGTGTTTAAATGTCGTGGTTTCTGCATCCATTCATCTGTTGATGAACGTAAAAGCCACTTCAATATTTTGATATTATAAGTCCTGCTGCTACAGTCATGGGATGCGTGGGTCTCTGTAATGCAATGTCTTTAGCTCTTTCAGGAAGATACCTGGAGGGGAATATCTGGTTTTTTTGTAGCAGTACTGGGGATAGAAATCACAACCGCGTGCTTGCAAGGCAGGTGCTTATGCCATTGAGCTAAATCCCCAGCCCCGAATATCTGGATCAAATAGAATTTCTAGTTTTAGTTTTGTGAGAATTCTCCATTCTGATTTCCATAGTGGATATACTAGTTTACACTCCCACCAACAGTGCAGAAGTTTTCCTTCATCGCCACAGCCCTTCCAGCGTTTGTTATTATTTGATTTCCTGTTGATAACCTTCTTTCTGGAGCAAAATGGTATCTTGGTGGCTTTAATTTGCCTCTCCCTATGAGACACTGAACACTTTTAAGTATCAGCCATTTGTACTTCTTCTCCTAAGAAGTGTCTATTCATTTCATTTGCCCTTTTTCTTTTATTTTTGGTAGGGCAATTTAGAAATATTTTTTTCCTTGACAGAATTTTTTATTTTTTAATTTTAATTTTATCGGGCTGGGGTTTGGTTCAGCAGCATAAGTGCCTGCCTGGCAAGTGTGAGGTCGTGAGTTCAATCCCTGGTACAAAAAATAACTAAATAAATAAATTTTATCTAAATTTTTTTATTACTACCTTATTTTTGGTTGGGCCTTTTGTTTCACCAGGATCTGACTTTGAGTTCTTTATATATTCTAGATATTAGTCCTTTGTCTGAGAAATAGCTGGCAAAGAGTTTTTCCCATGCTATAGGTTGGCTCCTCACTCTATTGGCTGTTTCCTTTGCTGTGCAGAAGATTTTGTTTGTTGAGACAGGCTGTGTAGTTTAGTCCGGGCTTGAACTCACTACATAGCCTCAAACTTGCAGTGACCTTCCTGCCACAACGTCCTGAGTGCTGGGATTACAGGCATGTACCACCACACCTGGATCCAGAAGCTTTTTAATTTAATAGGATCCCATGTGTTGGTTCCTGATGTTATTTCTTGTGCAGTTGAGGTTCTGTCCTGAGAGTCTTTGCCTAGACCTATATTTTCAAGAGTTTTTTCTTCCAGCATACAAAATGTTCTAACATTTAGATCTTTGAACCACTTTGATTTAGCTTGGTGCATGCTAGGAGACATGGGTCTAGGTTCAGTCCTTGACACGTGGATGGCCAATTCTCCTAGCACAGTCCGGTGGAGAGGCTGTCTCTGCCATGTGTGGTTCTGGCCCCTTGGTCCCCACAGGATTTAGTATACCATAAATGTTCTCTGACCATCTGGTTGAATGAATTACTTCATGTGACTTCATCTGATTTTCCCAAAGTAACTGCCACTGTGTCTCCCCAGATTACTCTGATCAGTCAGGGTGTCCTCGCCGGGCTGCCTGAAGCATGACATGCATGAAGAAGCTTGCTTCAGAGCTACCCTGAGACTGAACCTGCAGCTATGCCAGGTGAGAGGGCCTCCTGGGCTCGTAAGCATTTATGAGGGCCCAGGGGAATCTTTCTAAGACACACTTTGAAAAAAAACAAAAAATGCACTTTGTCCCATAGCTTGGTCTCATAATTCAAAAATTCACATGCAAAGGTAGATTTTC
Organism: Hydrochoerus hydrochaeris; assembly: GCA_004027455.1. Lineage (NCBI taxonomy): Eukaryota > Metazoa > Chordata > Mammalia > Rodentia > Hydrochaeridae > Hydrochoerus > Hydrochoerus hydrochaeris. The sequence continues at coordinate 8,923 of PVLA01010605.1, forward strand.
AAAATAAAAACTAAATCCAGAGGTGCTGCATTGAGAAATTGGAAAGTATCCTCTTCACACCTCTTTTGAACAGCTCTGGTTTTCATGTCCACTTCCTGGGAGAATGACCAAGTGGAACTGTCCATATGTCCCACATGTCCCCTGCTGGCCACCCCTGGGATGCGGGAGGGCTAACTGTGAGGCTCTGGCTAACAGTGAGACTCTGGTCTTTACCCTCCCCTTCTCCTGGGCCTGTCCTGTGTCACCTATAGGGAAGGAGGTGGAATGAGGGCTGTGCCCAGCCCCTCAAGGACCTCAGGGGTGGGGTGAGCTGCCCAGTGAAGGCCCCCAGGCTGTGTGGTCCGAGCAGGTGGCATGGGCCACACCCCCACCCAGGACCCTGCAGTGGATACTGGAGGTGAGAAGGGAGCCAGAGTCGCTCTGTGGAGCACATGGACACCACTGGGTCTTGAGGGTCCTCCGCTTGGGTCAGAGCCAGCTGATCGTGGATGGGAAGCTCACTATAGGAGCCACCCTAACCTGCAGGTGTTGGAGATTGTGTTTCAGCAATGGGACACATGTCACAGTGCTGCAGAGCCTAGAGGACCCTGCAGTGAGTGAAATAAGCTGGGCACATGAGGCTCTGGGGGTTCAGATCCACAGGCAGAAGGACGAATGGGGGTGCAGAAGCTAGGGAGGGGACAGGAGCCAGTGCTGATGAAGACAGAGGTTTGGCCTTGCAGGCCGAGGATTCTGGAGATGGGTGACTGGGACCATTGCATGTCCCTGTGAGTGTGCTTGGTGCTCCAGATATGCATGCCTGGAAATTGTCAGGATAAACACTTGTGTGCGTTCTTCCAGAGAAAAGTGAGAGAAGCCAAGCGAGTGGCCTAGTGGGGCATCGGGTCCAGGAGTGGGCTTTCTGGTTCCTTCATGCGGTGCCTTCTGCAGAGATGCAGATGTTCAGTTTTGCTAAAGGGGCCAATCACTGCAGGAATGGGTGGCAAGACCCCAGGGAGCCATGGGGTGCTGGCCAGGCCCTTGAAGGCCAACCAGCCTGTGGGATGCATTGTGTTTCGCTAGCCAGCAGGATGTCCATGTGGAGAGGCCAACAGGTAACAGACCCTGAGTCCAAGAGGTCCAGGGACCTCATTATCTGAGGCCATGAGATGACGGCGTCTCCAAGACCCTGCAGCTGCTCCAGGGCATGAATAGTGGTCACTGTGCCAGAAGAGGTGGGCGAGGGCGGCAGCTCTGAGCTCCCAGCATCCCTGGGCAAAGTCAGAAGGACATCCTGTGCACATCCTGGCAGGGGGCTGAGGGGCAGGAGGGGTGCCATGAGGTCTCTCGGGTCCTGAAGCCTCAGACCCTAGATTCCAAGGGCCCCTTTGCTGAATGTTAAATGTTATGCTCCATGGTAGAACATTGGCCTAACATGCGTGAGGCCCTGGGTTTGATCCCCCGGACCTCAAGAATAAGCAAGCAGAAGAAAGAAATCATAATGGACTGAAAATGAAAAACAGAAATTGTTTTGTTTTGTTTTGTTTTTTGATACTGGGAATTGAACTTAGGGCCTTGCACTTGCCAGGCAGGTGCTGTGCAAAAACCAGCATTTTAAAGGCTGGATGTATCCCTCATGAGTACGCTGCGGCCAGAGGAGTGGCCTTGGGAGCAGAAGGGATTAGGGCCCATAGGAAGGAAACCCCAGAGAGCTGCCTATAGCTTTCCCTGCCAGAGGACACAGCCAGATGCCCCTGCCATGGGCAGGAATGACTCTCACCTGACATGGGTTCTGCCAGCCTGGGCCTTGGATCTCCGACCTCCAGAATGGAGAGAAACACTTGCGTTTCTTATAAGCAGCCTGAAGGGATGGAGACATAGAGGAATCAGTCACAGAGCAAGTCGGTGGCCCAGGCTCTGGCAAATCGCAGCAGCACCCTCCTCCCATTGGGTGGAAACCTCAGCATCCCTGAGCAGCACATGTGCAAGGGATTATGGTATTAGGGGTTTTTCCTCACAATTAAAGCAAAAGCTACACACCTGAAACAAAGGGACATTAATCACCTGTGGTCCAGGGTCCTGTGCAGCAAGGGGGTGAGGTTGGGACAGCTTCGGAGGGTTCCCATCTCCAGGGTCATCTCCATAGCATAAAAGGGAGAAACAATAAATTCCAAGCCACTGAGGGGCTGCAGGAGTGAGTCAACCAGGGCTGCCGAGTGGGACAGGGTAGACCACAGACCAGCTGTCCTGAGTGTGGGAGGCTGGTGTCACCCAGGAGTCTGGTGTGGATGCCTCAGGTGGCAGGAGAACCTGCTCTGCCCCTCCCCTCCTGTGTGGATCGCTCCCAATTTCCCCTTTGTGTGAGGACCCATGTCACCACCCCCCGACCTCACTGTTGGGGAACCACTAGTAAAGACTCCTCTTCCAAGTCAGGTCGCCCTCTGAAGAAAGGTGGGCAGGACCCCAGTGTGTCTTTTCAGCCTATAACAGACAGAAAACAGAAGGGGGACACAAGAAGTGGAAATCCAACCGCCATGCCTGGAATTCGGAGGCTGAAAATCAAGTCCAGCCTGGGCAATTCAGTGACTTAGTGATAACCTGTTTCAAAGTAAAAATAAATAAAAGGACTGGGGACATGAAGGCCCTGGGTTCCATCTGGGTATGTGGGATGCACACAAAGTAACAAACAAAACGGATTCAAATAAATTGAAAGTGAAAGCCTAGAAAAAAATATGCCAAATAATAGTCAAAAGTTAACTAATTATTAGAAAAAAGCAACTTTTCCCCAGAAGTATGATAGGAAATGGCATCTGTTCCCCAGGGTGGCTACAGCAAATGACTACAGCCTTCAACAGCATAAATGTGACCTTGTGTCGCAGGCACTTGAAGTCAGGACCAGGACCGGGCCAAAGGGGCCTGGACCAAGGAACCAGACAGGTGGGAAACAGGCTCAAGGAGGTGAGGGCAGGCAGCCACAAAGTCTGTGCTGTGGCAGCCAGGTATATGTGAGGGACAGTGTCACTTAGGCCCTTGGGCAGATGCCTGAATGACCTGGTTAGCGGAAGTCTGGCAGGCAGAGATGTCCCCAAGTTCTCTGCTCTGGCCCAGCTTGACCCTTGGGATGAGATAGGGACTTCAAGCAATGCCCAGGGTTGACCGTGGCCTGCTTCAGGTCCAGGAAAGTCAGACCTGAATCCAAGTGGACGCTGAGGCAATGTAGAACCCTCGTGCTCACCATGCTGGGCTCCCCGACGGGCACCAGGGACCTGCTTCCTCCCTAGGACTCCCATCCTCACTCTATCTTTTGTCCCTCAGAAAACAATATGTCCCTGGACCTCGCTGGGGAGCTCTGCAATGCGTCCTTTGATGACAGCAGGGTGACACTGCTGGTGGTGTACAGTGCGGTGTGTGCACTGGGGCTGCCTGCCAACTGCCTGACAGCCTGGCTGACACTGCTGCAGGCCCTGCAGGGCAACGTGCTGGCCGTCTACCTGTTCTGCCTGGCCCTCTGTGAGCTGCTCTACATCAGCACGCTGCCACTCTGGGTCATCTACATCCGGAACCGGCATCGCTGGACCCTGGGCCTGTGTGCCTGCAGGGTGACTGCCTACATCTTCTTCTGCAACATCTACATCAGCATCCTCCTGCTTTGTTGCGTCTCCTGCGACCGCTTTGCAGCTGTGGTGTACGCACTGGAAAGCCGGGGCCACCGCCAGCAGAAGACGGCTGTGCTGATCTGCGCGAGCATCATGGTCCTGGTCGGCCTTGTGTACTACCCGGTGTTTCAGATGAAGCTCGTGGAGGGGACCTGCTTCGAGCCCCTGCAGATGAACAGCAGCATCGCCGGCTACCACTACGCACGCTTTGCGGTGGGCTTCGCGCTTCCGCTCTGCATCATCGCCTTCACCAACCACCGCATCTTCCGTAGCACCTCGCTGAGCCAGGGCCTGACCGCGGCGCAGAAGGCCAAGGTGAAGTACTCGGCAATCGCGGTCGTTGTCATCTTCCTGGTCTGCTTCGCCCCCTATCACGTGGTGCTGCTCATCAAGGCTGTTGCCTTCTCCTACTACAGAGGGGACAGGGACGCTGTGTGTGCCTTTGAAGCCAGCGCATACACACCTTCTGTGGTATTTCTGTGCCTGTCCACGGTTAACAGTGTGGCTGACCCCATCATCTATGTGCTGGCCGCAGACCATTCCCGGCAGGAAGTGACCAGACTCCACCAGGGCTGGAAAAAGTGGTCCACGAAGACAGAGGACACCAGGCTCACACAGTGGAAGGATTCAGAGGAGATACGCTCGCCCACAGTGCTCACCCACAGTCACACGTTCTCCACACCCGGCACCCCCACAGGGCCACAGCCCTCCAAGTGGGGCTCCCTGTATACCCTGGAAATCCCCACTGAGGACCTGTGACAGGCAGGGACCTCTTGATCCGCCACATGTTCTGACCAGCTCCTTTGGCTGGCACCAGTCTGCCGCAGGCCACCAGTGGAGCTCAGTTGATGACTTCATTTTCTGTGCTTTGTGGCAGGAATTTCTGGGTGACTGTTGTGTGTCCTGGGGCTTCTATGGTTCTGCCTCAGACAAACATGAGGGGCAGGGCCATGGGCACCGCACCCATGCCTGGGCACTGTGGCCCTGCCAGGAGCTATAGGGTGGGAAGGGGATGTGATGGGCTGCAGCTGCCCAGAGGCAGGGGAGCACAGAGCCACCCCAATATCTGCTTCATCGCTGCAGGGAACCTGGGTTGGGTCTCTGGACAAACAGTACAACTTAGAAACAAGCAGGTGACTGCGCACTGAGCCCCCAGCCCTCACCAAGGGTAGGCAAGAAGGAGGCCTTAGCCCAGGGTCAGATCCTGGCCTAGCCCCAGGGAGTCTCATCTAGGTCGGGTCACTGGGTGCCTCTGTCTCCCCATCTGGAACATGGGGTCCACCATTCTTCTGCCAGTTGCTCCTCCCAGCTGGCTGGAGGGCTGAGCCCTTCCCAGAGTGAGACCTGAGTTGAGCCTCAGATCTGTAAAGCAGCTCTGTGGCTGCTGCTCTTCATAGTGAGAGATGTCAGCAAATATATATTGGGAAAGTGTGTTCAAAGATAAAAGCACAAGCAGGCATGTGCCTCGCCTTCCTGTACAGCATAGTACTACAGTCCCAGTTCACAGGGAGATGTTTTCCTGGGGTGCTAGGTGCCTTGCCCGAGAGGGGAGTATGAGCTGCAGGTCTCATGGTGGCTGGGCCAGCTGTCTGGGCTGTTTGGGACTGGAAAGAGTGAGGGGAGGGCCAGGGATTTCCTGTTTCACAGGGTAGACACCTTGGGGCTCCTATGACTAATGCCACAATTTGGTAATTGGTGGCAAAGCACCCTCCCCTCCCCCACATTCCTGAAACCTGAAGCCCCAGACAGGGGTGGGCAGGGCTTAGGACAGGGTCCTCCAGCTTCTCCCTGCTCGGTGGACCAGGTCCTCTGTGGCTTGGGGACACTGGGTCTCATACAGGCCTTTCTCTTCTGTCTCAAGGCCACACGCTGCGCCCAGTGGTGCTGTGGTCATTGGGAGGCCCTCTGTGTAGGGATAGGGGACACTGCTGATGGGAGGGGCTTCATGCATTGTGTGACTGGGTTGATGGATGGGACTTGATTTAGGGTGTCCCAGAAGGCAGGTACAGCTGGAGGTGAGGACCCAAAGCCTTCCATTGGGCGAAGCCACACAGGCCAGGGTGCCATGCAGCCTCTTGCATACGGGGCTGGGAGGCTGAGGTGGAGAACTGACCTGGGGCCAGTGCTCCCTGACAGCCCAAGAACCTGGGCACTGTGGCCCTGCCAGGAGCCATGGGGTGGGAAGGGGGTATGATGGGCTGCAGCTGCCCAGAGGCAGAGGTCAAGGCACAGCTTTGTCATTGGCCCTGACCACAAGCCTGTCACGCTTTGATCTGATGGGCCAGAGGAGCTTCTCAAGGTCTGCTTGTAGCCTGAGGGTCCTCACGTGGCCTGGGCCATCACTAGGTCTCCCCCTTCTCCTGGCATCTCCCAGTGGGAAGGGCTGTGTGACCAGGAGATCCTGTGGGTCCTCCTCCCTTGGGGCCTGCTCCTTTCCTCCATAAATGTGAGGACCAGAAACTACCTGGAGTGGGGGCTAGATATAGGGAACTTAACATTTATTTCATTTAAAGTATGAACTACCTGTTCTTGTGAAGAGAACAGAAAGGATTTCAGAAAATATCTGTGCAGCTGAGAGAGACTTGGCAGTCAGGAACCAGATAGAGCCAGGCCCCAGGGAAGCCCCAAGGCTGCTCTCAGGAGCAGAGTGGACCTGGGGTTCCCCAGCCTTAGGGCGCCACCCCTTGTCCTCTCCAGGAATGTCTGGTACAGGCCTGTGGTGACCTAGCCACACAGACACTGCAGGCTGAGATTGTGCGAATTCCACTTGGTCACGTCTGGCTGCCACAGGGTGGCAGCACTGTCCTTCTCTCTCACACTGGGCTTTGTCCTGGTCGCGCAGCTTTGGTTTCATGTGTAAGGCTAGCCCCAGGACTCTGGACAGGGTTCTCCAGCTTCTCCCTGCTCGGTGGACCAGGTCCTCTGTGGCTTGAGGGGGCTACAAGCACACTGAGCTTCAGAGAAGCCAGAAGAGTCACCCGGCCTAAGGAGGGGAAGGGGCTACAATGAAGGCGGCTGTGAGGCTCAGCAGGGAGCCTCATCTAGGTCAGGTCACCTGGGTGCCTGTCTACCCTGGGGGCTTCTCCTGGGGGGTCCTTGGGGTCAGGAGTGAAGAGATATGGCCCATGAAATTAGAAATTAGAAAACTGATGCTCAGGGAGACCCAGGGGACCGGGATGGCACTGCAGGTCTCGAGAGAGAGAGCCTTGTGCATATCAACAGCTGGCAGGAAGGTCTTGCTTGACAGAGTGAGGGAGGTGGGGCCGCCTCCAGGACAGGACCACACAGGGCCCCAGCCAAGGGCTGCCTCTGTGCTGGCCAAGGGCACCAGGCGAGACTCCAGGTGCTGTGGGGGCAGCAAGGGCCTGTTGTGTCCCAGCGTGGCTGCGTTTGCCCTGCTGTCCTGGCCACACTGCTCCCTTCCCACCATGGCGGTCAAGGCACAGCTTTGTCATTGGCCCTGACCACAAGCCCGGCACGCTTTGATCTGATGGGCCGAGGAGCTTCTCATTGCCCCTCCTCTCTTCCACCTGCTGTGTCAGACCCCTTGTCATCCACCTGGCCCCTCCCCCTTCTTTCCTCCCTTTCTTTGCCACCTCTCCTCACTGCTTCTTCCCTTCCCCTCACTCCTCAAGCAGAAGCCACACTGGCCCAGGGAAATGGGCTGGAGAGTTTTGTTGGGACCCTGGGGTTGCACTCCCTGGAGGGCCATGTCCCCCTGCAAGGGATCCTGGCCGTGGATGAAAGGTGACCATGTGCCGTGCTGACGGTGTGTGCAGAGGGGGCCACTCATTGAGTGCTGCTCATAGGCAGAGCCGGACCCAGCAGGTTGGTTCCATAGAAGGGAAATAGTGTGGCTGCCTGGGTATCGCCCTGAGACCCTGAGGTCCCCGGGATGTCCAACAGGCAGCTCACCCTGAAAAGGTTATTTCCCTTCTCCCTTGCCTCGTCTGTACATGCAGTAGCCACAGCCACTGCCCCTGGGGATGCTGGGGATTAACTGAGCTACTGGTAAATCCTATGCTTGAGGCCCACAGTAGGGGCTCAGAATAAAGCAGGATGATGATGTCAGCCTCCTCACAGGAGGACTCTGAGCAAATGTGAGGGTACTTATGAAAAGGTTTCTGTCCCCAGCAGCCCTGGGGGCTACTGGTAGGCTTAGCTTTCCTGTGGGATTGGCCCTGTGGCTGCCAGGGCCAGCTCTGCCGCAGCTGGGGCCAGAGGCGGAGGACCCACGGGGACCCTGGTCCCTCTCCTCCCTCCCAGTGGCACAGCCCTCCCTGGACACTTCTTGCTTGGGGTATTGCACTGCTCTGCGCATGTGCACATTTGGGGAATATTTAAAATGTGTTGTTAATTGACACATCACAATCGCACACACTTTTGGGATAGGCTGTGATAATTGAATGCATTCTGCTTGGAGCCTCCGAGTGCCTCACTGGCTCTGCACAGAATATGTAGCAGGCTTCTGTGGACCCACGACTGCAGAGCATAGCCCTCTCCTCCCACCTGCCTGCACTTCATCCTGGTCCCAGCCTCCCTTCTCCCCACCCTTCCCGGCTCACCCTCCCTACTCTGTTCTCTACTTCTGCAAGCCAAAGGATGCTTTGGTTCTGGAATATCTCCAATTTACAGAAAAGTGGTGAACAGCACAGCAAGGTCCTGGGTACTCCCTTTCCACCTCCCCACTGGTGACAGTTTACTACTGGAGACTCATTGTCCCTTCCTCGCATAACTTTCTTCTTGCTCCTTTCAGAAGAAACTGTAGACTTAAGGCCCAGGACTCATGCACCTCACACACTGTGCAAGCAAATGGACTGTCAGGAAGCTGCCACAGAGCCATGGTCTGTCTGACTCACAGAACGCCTGCCACTGTCCCCGTCTCAGTGACATCTTTCCTGGGTCTCTGTACAGCATTCCTCCTCACACTAGTTTTGTTAGTTTTCTAACAAAGAGCAGAGCAGAACCCTCAAGGCCCTGGCACCGCTTTCCAGAAGCCCTGGCCACGCACGCAACAGCTGCTCTCCATCCACTCCGGTCCAAGGCCCCGGGAGCAGGTGGGAGCAAGGCTGGCAGCTGTGGGCTCAGGCAGTATATTGCCCATTAGACCATGGCTATGAAGGGCTGTCATGGCATCTTTGGCATACCTGTGTTTGCCCCCAGGGCTGGACCATGCGTAGGTGAGGGCTTCCATGCCATGGAAGAGCTGGCACCAGCAGGAAGGTTCTCAGGGCTCTTAAGGACCCGGATAGGAAATCTGAGGCCAGTATCTGGAGGCCAGGGTCCATCCAAGCAGTGGACAAGGCCCATGACGGGAGCTCCACAGAGGAGCCAGGAGCCAGGGCTGAGTTCTGCTCCCTACAGCTACGGGAACAGGGCTGGGAGGCTGGAAATGAGAGGCCAGAGCCTGCTTGGCCACTGCCCCAGGTAGGCACAGTGAGTAGAAGAGCCAGCCTCTTGTCCAAAAACCGAGAGAGCCATGCACACACTGGGGCTGGGCCCTGTGAGCCTGAGAAACCAGGAGCCTTTGCTTTGGTTTTGAGACGAATCTTGCTATGTTGCCCAGGCTAGCCCTGTGTACCTGGCCCCAAGCAGCTTTCCTGCTCAGCCTCCTGAGCAGCCAGAGCTACAGGTGTGTGTCACTGTGTTTGGCACACTTTCCTTTACTGAGGATGCGACTCATCCAGATGTGGTGGTGCATGCCTGTAACTCCAGCACTTGGGAGGCTGAGGCAGAAGAATTGGGAGTTTAAGGCCAGCTTGCTACCTGGTGAGAAGAGACAGTAGGAGGGAGGGAGGTAGAGACAGACGGAGCTCCTGAGAGACAGAAGGGATCTGGGAAGCGGGTTGTCTCAGAGGCTTTGTCCAAGGGTATTTTATATAGCAGAATCATGATGTGCTTTGAGGGTGGTATGCCTCAAACTACAATCAACCAGTAGGATTACAAGTAGATGCTTAGCTAATATTTTCGATCCAATAGAGAAATGAGGCCCATAGCAATGTACATGGTGAGCATCACTAACTTTAGGATAAAGGCCTTCCTGGAAAGGGATGAGTATGTGTCCAGATGTTGTGGTTGCCCACCTGGGTGCCTGATGCCCTAGCTGTCCAGGTGGGCTAATCACAGCACAATCCCAAGCTGCTCAAGCCTCTGGAGAGTCTTGTGCCTGGTACTGTGCGTCTACCAGAAGGCCTCAAGAATGTTCTCTTTGGCTTCCCCTCCAGGCACAACTGTGATCTGTCTCATCTCCCACACTGACTGGGGGTGGGGTATTCCCATTAATTTCTGTCTAGTTCAGCTGCCTAGAACACTGCCTTGTGCTTTTTCTAAGGGCTTGTGGAACACAGGTCTAACTTTTGACTCTTAGCCAGTATTTTTTGTTATTTTTTTTCTGAGACAGGGTCCTTTATGCTGGCTTTGAACTCAGTATGTATCCCAGGGCTGGCTTCAAACTCAGGGCAATCATACTGCCTCAGCCTCCTGTTTGTTGGGATTACAGGCATTATGCTTGGCCAGGTTTGTTACTTTTACATAAGAAATGTAACTGATTTTCCTGTAGTACTGTGTATCTGATGACCATGCCAATTCATTAATTTGAATGTCTACCTAGAAATTCTTGTGGGCCTCCTACAATCAGATCTTATCTTCTGAGATTAATGATGCTTTCAGTAGTTTCTTTTCCAGTTCTTACAGTTTTTCTTTCTTACATTCTTGTACCAGCCATACCCTCCAGCACAGTGCTGCATGGTGGGGTGGTATGGGGGTCTTCGTCTCTTTCTTCCTATTTCGCCATTTCCCCACTCATTACTTCCTTTTGGCTTTTGTAAGCATACCAATCAGGTGAAGGGAGTCCCTTGTGTAGTAAAGAATCTAACTTTGCTGAAGGAGAGGACAGGTTATTTGCTCTCAGGCCTTAGGAGGTGTCCAATCCAAGTGCCCATGAAGCGTTGGGGTGGGGTGGTGCTGGGAAACTGGGTCATGCACCCTCAGCCTGACCTCTAGAAGGGCTAGAGACTGCAGCTGGTCTGCAAAGAGTCTTTTTTGCTGAGACTCTACCAGAAAAGGATCACTGGAAGCTCATTGGGGTGTCCTAGGTCCTACCCCTTGTGCTTCTCCCTTGGCTGACTTGTTTTTGTTGAGATGGGTCTCACTATCTAGCCCAGGCTGGCTTCAACTTGAGGTGATCTCCTGCCTCAGCCTTCTTGGTGCTGGGATTACAGGCATCTGCTGTCATGCCCAGCAGGCTGAATTTTATCAGCTGTTTTTTTCTACACTTACTGAGATTCCCATTTTTTCTGCTGTAATGAAGTGTTGACTTTGGAATGCTAAAGAAATCTGGCATTTGTGGATGAAGCCCAACTTGATTGCAAGAGAGCTCTTTTACATTACATTGGGTCTAACTAATCATCGGTTTGAATCTTGAAATACTGTATGCTCATAAGAAAGCCTGTAGATTTTACCCTTTCCTTGCTTCAGTATCAAGGTTCTGCTGTCTCTAAAGCTGGAAAGTTTTCTGGACGTGTGGCTCAGTGGCATGCACCTGAGCACCACAGTACTCCAGGCTTAAAAAACTGTCAGACAGATGTTATTTACTCGATTTGTCTTTTCTACATATTCTATCAATTCCCATATCTGTAATTCATGGGTCTATATTATACAGGGTTTCTTATTTTTCTGCCTCCTTTTGAGGCATGTCCTGGCACGCCTGTTACAGTACTGAATGCTGGACAACTGACTGGTGAAACACGTAGAAGATATCTTAATTAGTTTTTTGCTATCAACCTGGCAGGTGGAAAGCAGCATCCAACAAAGGTCTAATGTGTGACTTACTCTTGGCAGGCTGAGCACCTGGTCATCAGTTGAAGGGTGTCTGAATTTCCTTTGCCCACTTTTGGATCTTGTTTTAATATGCAGGGCTCTGTGTGTTACAAAATCAGATATTCGGTGGGGTCCACGCCTAGAAAACATTTCTTTCTCGTCAGTTTTTTTTTGGTACCAGGGATTGAACTCATGACCTTGCGCTTACCAAGCAAATGCTGGAACTGCTGAGCTAAATCCCCAGCCCTCCCATCAGTGTTTTCACCTGATGTTTGATAGGCATGCATTTAGTCGAGTCATACTTACCGGCCTCAATAGCTTTTGTGTGAAGTATGGCAGCAATCTAATCGGTTTTTGTCTATTCCCCACCCCCTGTACTGGGGATGGAACCCAGGGCCTTCAAATGAGTTACATCCCCAGTTCTTTCCTTATTTTGAGACACAGTCTTACTAAGTCTCTGGCTGCCCAGGATTGGGTAAAATGTGCTGTCTCCTGCCTCGGCCTCCCTAGTGCTGGGATTAACAGGCGTGTGGCACCTTCCACCCTGCCTACTCTGTCCCTCAAGCCTTGCCAACAGCGATTCTTTGCAGGTCTAATTCAGAGCAACTCCGCAGGGGTCTCCCCTCAGGTTCCGCGGAAAGCCACGTGCCTCCCGCACTGGCACTCCCCCGCGACGGCGGGCTCCTCCCAGCCAGCGCCGCACGGCCGAAGCCGAAGGGCATCCGACCGCGGCGCTTTGCCGCGCAGGCCAGGCTGGCGCAGCATCCCTCTTCACGCTTGGCTCCTTTCCTCCCGAGCCAACCTAAAATAGTGACGCTACCCCCGGCCAGGACGCTCGCAGGGAGGGCGGGACAGGCCAAAGAGCCGCAGGACGAGGAGGGGCCGGGCTCGAGGAGACCCGGGAGTTGAGAAACCAACCGCGCGCAACCGGGACTGGGAAGGGTGGGGCGAGGCAGGGCGCAAAGATACCTGGGAGCCGGCAACGCTGGGCGGGGCGGCGCGCAAGGCAACCTGGGACCCCCCCCCCACGGGGCGGGGCCGCGCGCAAAGAGCTATGGAAGCGCCACAGGCCAACGGCCCGCACCGTCGCGCGGGAACGATAGTGGCCGAGGCTCCTCCCCGTCGGGTTTGAACCGAGCCCCGCCCCGCGCTCGGCCAATCGGCAGGCGGGTGGCTGCGCCCAGGCGGCTCTTTGTGGGTGCCCACCGGCTCCCAGGCGCTGAGCGGTACGGTGGGGCGGCCTCGCGGCGCAGGTGAGCAACAGCACGGGTCGGAAGCCCGCAGGGGGCGGCAGGGCTCCCCAGGACCCTGGCCCGCGCGGCCCTTGAGTGACATGAACAAGGGCGGCGGGCGGACGGGCTGGCTGGACCGACGCCCTCTGGTCGGTCCTCTGCCCCTCTGTCCGCCGCTGATCCCGGGCGTTTGAGCGCGGGACTCCGGCCGTCGGCCGTCGGCCGCCGGCCGCCAGCCTGGAGAGCGTGGCTCGGGCTCAGTCCTTTGTTTCCTGGCCTCACTTACTTAGAGAGGCGCGCCAAGCACACTTGGTGGCCACCTTCTGTCCTAAACTCATTCCTGGCCCGGTGGAGCTCCCTCCGGCCGCAAGGACGGGACCCAGGGTCCCCCTGCTGGTGCATCCGGGTGGGCTTTCCTAGAACTCCTCTCCCCCAACATGGGTCCCCAGGGAAAGTCTGCTAGAGCACGCGTGGCGATGCCTTGTTCCAGACAGTGCCAGCATTTCCCTCCCTGGGCCTTTGTGTCTGGCGTTCTAGAGCGCAGAGTTGAGGCAACAGTTACTACAGATCAGCTGGAGGGAGAACTGCCCTCCTCTCCCTTGGGGCTGGTTTACAGCTCAGGTCCGCCCTTATTTGTGAAAGGTCATTTTGTTTTAAGTTAGAGCCAAATTCGGGTAGAGTCAACTATGATCTTTCTGGGTGCCGTCCTGGAAAGGGGCCAGAAGTTTCCCTGAAGTTGCTACTGGCAAACAATCCTTCAGAGGGTCAGAGGTAGCTGGAGTCAACCTTTTGGTGAGGGACTATGGAAGATTTTATGCAAAGGGTGGTGGGATGATGGATTCTCAAGTCCCTAGAGGTTTAGGACTTGATCCTGCTCTTGGATGAATATTTCAGAGTAAATTTCACCGTGTGATAGGAGCACAAATGGTTAATATTGATTCACTTAAAATCCTAGCACCCATGAGAATGTCCAGCAGTGGCTACCAGGACAGCTATGACGGGGACAGGTCAGAGACAAAACTTATCCTTCCCAGCCCCAGACTTTTTTTTTTTGAAGAGAATAAAAGAATGAGATGAAACAAAACAGAACAATGAGAAGATCTTAGATTTCAAAAACAAGACAGTAGGAAATCAACAATAGTTACTGTATTGCATATTGTTATTCTCTAAATAGTTGCTTGGCCAGGTGAGGTGTTCCACACCTGTAATCCCAGCATTCAGGAGGCGGAGGCAGGAGGATTTTTGAGAGTTCAAGACCAGCCTGGGCTACAAAGTGAGCTCAAGGCCATCCTGAACAGTATGAGACCCTGCCTCAAAATACAAAAAAGGAAAAAAAAAGTTGCTCAGACCATCAGTTATAGGCATGTAAAGTTAATATAAGCTCTAAATTGTTTGTTTCAGTTGGTATCATTTCAGAAGTTTAAGTACGTGGCTTCTAATTTCTTTTGTGTCAGTGTCTCCTGGACTTGGTGAGCTGCAGACCTTTTGATCAGAGCACGGGGACCACATATTCCGCTGGCCACTGAGATATGTGAATGAATCGCTTGCCATCAGACAGGAATGCCTTCATCCTAGAGTGCCTGTTGTGTGCGGTCACAGTCAAACCAGTTTGCTCACCGCAGGCCTTTCTTACCCCAGGCCTCTCCCATCCCTTGCCATATTAGAGTCTCTATCTACCTGACACCCCTCTTCCAGCCAGTGTTTGGTCTGGTGGAGGCCTGCATGCAGGACTATGGGTTGACTGCTATTCTTGCCTGTCCCATGGACACCAGTTGGTGGGTTTTAGGCACTTAACTTGATGGGAAAGACCTGGCCGTGGGTGGAAGAAAAATACTTAACGGGAAGCCAGACTCTGCAGTCACAAAGGCATAGGGCCTTTTGTCACCCCAAAACTAAAAGGGTTCAGCAGCCTTCAGACAAGAATGTGACTGGCCCCAGGCTTGTCCAGGTCAGGCTGGGCCAGCCTAAATAGGTTCTAGTTCCTTACCTGTCCTGGGTCAGGGTTCCATGTCCCTGTCCATGTGTACATTCAAGCTGTAGGGCAGACTTGTTGGACTTGTCTCTGCAGTGATAGAATCCCAGTTCCTCCTACAGGGCAAGGTAGCTGTGACTGAGCACTTGTACAGCCTCTTCAGATCCCCATACCAGGCCCCTAAGGCTCGAAGCTGATGGCATGCTAGGGTCTTTGTGACCCCCCCCCAGGGGCCCATAACCTGAGAGTTCTAAGACCTTTCTGGAAAGGGGACGGAGGGGCACCAAAGGCATTATGCTCAGTGTAATTTCTTGAGCTCTCTTCAAGTGTGACGTGCTAGTCCCTGGTTAGTCACACTGATTTCCCATGGACCAGCCCACCCAATGAGGGGCATCATCATCAGATTTTCAGAGTCAGAGAGGGCAGCCAGGGGTTCTGGCTGTAATGTAGGGCTTAATTCATACCGTTTGAGTGAATTTGGTGTGAGTGCTACAGTAAATCTTGCATAGTTCAAATTTTTGAGAGTCAGCTTTTTTTTTGTTTTTTTGTACTGGGAAGCAAACTCAGTACCTTGTGCTTACCAGGCAAGTGCTTTGAAATTTTGGATATGGTTTCAAAGAGATAACCAAAGAGGTGGAAGAACTTGCCACAGAGGAACTTTTGGGGCTTAGTTCTTTCAACTAGTGTCTTTCTGTAGTAAGACAAAATCTTATATTAATTTTCAGTAAACTTAGAAATTTTCACCAGTGACATGATTTTTTTTTTTTTTCTTTTTGAGACAGGATTTTGCTGCATAGTGTAGGCGGGCCTTGAGTTCAGTATGTAGCCCACACTGGCTTCTAATGCTCAGCAATTCTCCTCTTGAGTGCTGGGATTACAGGAGTGTGCCACCATGCCTAGCCAAGCGAATGATTTTTTTAAAACCTCTGTAGAAGTTCAATTTGCACCAAGACCAAGAACTTGAGTAGTATATTACCAGAAGCGATCAAAATACTTTTTATGTACTTTTGTGATAAACTCTTTCCATTTTAAAATAGGTGATGGGCCAGGGATTTAGTTCAGCGGTGTAAGCACCTGCCTGGCAAGCATGAGGTCGTGGGTTCAATTCCCAGTATCAAAAAAATAAAATAAAACAGGTGATATTTTAGCTGGTGTGTCCCAAGTGGGGCTGTATGGACAGTAACTCTCACTTGCCATTCTGGGATATTAGATTTGCAGGGGAAATAAACTTTTGTCACTAAATCTGTCTTTTAACTTTTATTTTGAAATAAAACCCCATGCTCAGCTGGTAGAGAAATGTCAGAGGCCTTGGGTGTCATCTGTGCGAGGCATGGCAGTCTGGTGTCCACACACACAGTTGGTACAGGGGTCAGTGTGGGATTGGGTGAAGTCCGGCACACAGTCCAGGTGCAGAGTCCCTCATGCCAGGCACCCTTTACAGCCTGCCCCTCGCCCTCACCTAGCCACCACAGAACTGCCCCGTGAATGGCTTTGCATGGCATGTGGCTCTGGAGACTGCTTTTCCTTCCCCAGCTGAACAGGATTCCTTACAGTTCAGGGCCTTGCATATGGAGTGTGTGGAACATTCTTATACAAGTTTTCACATCTCTTTGGGATAAATGCCCAGGAAGTTACTTCAGTAAAGTGTAAGAGTATTGGATGCACTGGAGGTAAGATCTGTCACACTGATGGGAAATTCAGAAGAAAGGCAGACCTTTGTTTCCTATTCCAGGGTAGGTCAGGTGAGTCCACAGGGTCCTGGGGACATGAGTTGGTGGCCAGTTGTCACTCTGCAGTGTCCCAAGCTCCATCCTGGCTTTTGTGCAGGGATGGTATATGCCCCATACAACAGCACCCCGGAGGTAGCTGGTACAGGGAGCCTTTGGATTTAACTTTCTAAAAAGAAACCTGAAGTTTGTACATTTAAAAGAGTATCTGTTTATTGAATTAATTTGTTCATTGGCTTCAAATGAATTATTTGTAATTAAAATGTTTGGCTCTATTACCAACATGAGAAGAGAGGACTTTAGTATATCCTCGCTTAGCTTTGAAGGCAGTCCTTGCTGGAGTTCGTGCTGGGTGTCAGAACCTGCCAGACCCTGGTCCGAGTCAGTTTTGCAGCTCTGGGCACAAACTTGCCCCAGCAGAGGCTGGTGCTTTCTGCTGCTGTGTTGGGCCTGGAGAGATGTCAGGCAGAAGGTGTGTGGGGAGTGTGGGCCCCATGTGAGCATGGACTTGCTGCATGGGCCCTTGCCCCTTTGTGGAGCTGCTGGTGAGGAAGTACAGCTGCATTCGCCCCAGGCACATTTAGGGGAGGCAGCTTTTCAGTGGGCTGCCTGCCATCAGCAGCAGGATTTCTTTAGTAAGCAGCCAGGAGGGAAGGGTCCCAGGGTAGGGATAGCTTGCTGCTAGCTGGGGTGTGGTCCTGTAGATACTCAGCACTGTCTCCTCCCCAGCGATGTGTTTGATGCCTCATTCTGAGGTCCCTCTGTCCTAGACCCAAGGCTGAGATTGTTGGGGTGGAATTTAAATGTTGCTCTTTAAACATATTTCTCCTGCTTCTGTCCATTTATCTGTTGACGGAAGAAGTTGGGCTAGGCTTAGAGCTTTGTCATCTGTGACATGCAAGATCACGACCATGAGCACGTGTCCCTTCACTTTCTCTGAGAGCTGGAGGCTGTCCTGGGTTGCTGTCTGTGAGGGATGCAGAGAAGTGCTACATGGATCCTCCTTGGTTTTCACAGGCACAATGTTTGCCCGAGGACTGAAGAGGAAATGTGTTGACCAGGAGGAAGTCGAGCAGGGTGCGCTGGCTGGCTTCGGCTCCATCCCTTCCTACAGCCTGCAGCGGCAGTCACTCCTGGACATGTCCCTAGTCAAGCTCCAGCTCTGCCACATGCTGGTGGAGCCCAACCTCTGCCGCTCGGTCCTCATTGCCAACACTGTCCGGCAAATCCAGGAGGAGATGACCCGGGATGGTGTGGGGCGTGGGGCAGCACCCCCGAGCACTGGGCGGGCACCACTGGACCGCCTGGTATCCACAGAGATCCTGTGTCGTACAGTGAGGGGACCAGAGGCTGGGAGCCCTGTTCCTGACCTGGGAGATGGCCCTGTACAAGGCTCCCCACCCGAGCTTTGCACAGTCAACTCTGCAGAGGTGTCCAGGAGTTCTCAGAGCAGCCTTTGGGAAATGGACAGTCCTCGAGAAAACAGGGGGAGCTTTCAGAAGTCTCTGGATCAGATATTTGAGACCCTGGAGCATAAAAACCCCAGTTCCATGGAGGACTTGTTCGCAGACATGGACAGTTCCTACTATGACCTGGACACCATGCTGACGGGAATGATGAGCAGCTCCAAGCCTAGCCTCTGTGATGGACTGGATGGCTTTGCTGCAGCCGCCCCATCGCCTGGCTCCAGCTGCAAGTCCGACCTGGCTGAACTGGACCATGTGGTGGAGATCTTGGTGGAGACCTGAAAGGAGGGCCTGGGACAAGGCTGGCGCCCCACAGAGCTTCTCAGTGGCTTGCGGCCCACAGAGACAGAGGGGACCTGTTCTGTACAAGGGGTTCTTAACAGCCTGGCTGTCCGTGGGATTTGAGAATGTCCTGGGGCAGATGGCCTTCTGCAAAGGTTGCTGTTCCTCAGGCTTGTCCTCCCTTTTCAAGGAGGGCAGGACAGAGTCTTGCTTGAGGGACTGGGAGTGCTCTGAAGTCTCAGCCCTGGCCTGGGCAACAGCTCACAGCTCTGGGTCTGTCCCTTTTAGTGTCTGGCTGCTGCCATCATGGAAGATGCAAGGGCACAAGCTGCATCCAACCTGGTTTAAATTTAGATAGGCGAACTTTTTTAAATTAAGTTTTATATGTTTTGGACACTATTTTGTCTTAAGATATATTTTTTAAACTTTTATACTTTACCCTTTTAGGTTTTTTCACTATTTTCTTAAAAGTATATTTTTTCTATAAAACATCTTTTGCTGCTACTTTGGAAACTTTTATAGCCTGAACAGTTGCAGTTGGTATGTTTCATTTTTTTTAAGATTTGAATGGGGATTTTTCGTAAATGCTCCTCCACACACCAAGGGAGCACACACCTGTCATGGTATTCTGCTTGGCTTCACATATGACCCTCTGTCATGGTCTGTGCTGTTGCAGGGGAGCCATGTTGTGGCACAGCACAGTGGCAGTGGGGACCACGCACAGCCGCAATGTAACTGTCACTAGATCTACCCTGAGCCACAGCTGCCCAGACCTCATTGTCGGGAGGATTTACCTATGACTGTTGATGCATAAATCCCTGAAGCAAAGCTCCTCTATTTGTGTGGAAATCACAGGCACCAGCTGCTCTCCAGAGACCACAGGGTCTCGGGTGCCTTCCACTAGGTCATGTGCAGGGAGGACTCCTCATGTCCACCTCGCGCCTTAGCCTGGGTCCGTCTGCTCCTTGATGTGTACGCTGCTAATGCGGTGTGCCAGGCACCGCAGTATGGAACTGGTGTGTGCCCTTGGGTTGGAAGATGCCCACACGTGCTCTGTTAAATTGGTTCTGGGGTGACATTTTAAGTTACATTGAGGTCTGGGGTGAAAGAAGTCTCTTTCTGACCACTCAGTCTCGAGGGTCAGTTACGTGCTGCCTGAGCTGAGCTGGGTTGGCCCTGCCCTCCAGCGCCTCAGGGGCTCCCAAGTCTGACTCCTAGATCTGGACCCACTTGTGTTTCCTGTTTGTCTTATGCTGTTTTCTGATTTCCCCTCCTTAGGGCCTATACCATTTGTTGTTTTCTTTTGTGCATATGACTATTCTTTAATGTCAGTGATGTAAACCTCACTTTATTAAAAAAAGTATCCAACAAACAAAATGGAAATATGCTGTGAATCACCTGCTGTGTCATTATCCTTGAGTTTTCCTGGTTGTCTTCAGTTAACTGCTTTGGAGAGATAGGAAGAGTTCTCTTGGGTGCATTAAATAGGCAGTGAATGGATCTCTTTTATTTTCCTGACCTCACAGTTTCAAAGTGAAACTCCCCTTTACCTTGCTCAGCACCTCACCCAGTTCCAGGGGCCTCTCCTCGAGGTTGGGCAGCATGCGGGTTTGCCAGGGCTCAGTAGCACCGTGGCATGAGGCTGCAGGTGAGCACTGGCCTGGCTCTTGGTCCCAGATGCACAGCCTCCTGCTACTCTGGGAAGTGTTCCTGTGGAAACCGGTTTAAAGGGTGTGCATTTGTATGATAAAGCTCTAGCAGTTATTTTCTTTACGATTGTCTTTTTAATATCATTTGTTCCATTTTGGTACCAGCTATGGTGTCTCTTTTGGCAGTCTTGGCAGTGTAAGGTATTGGAGGAGTCCTGGTGCCTGAGGGCTACAAGGTGCTTGTTAGGCAGAGTAGACCCGATAGACCTGCTCTTTTGAAGGACTGCAGGGACCCAAGTGATCTGCCACCGAGCTTCCTCCAGCAGCGACTGCACTGTGCTGCTGTGTGCCAGGGAACCCGCCAGCACTTGGAAGTGGGGCCATCGGGGGTTGGAAAAGATTGAAGCCTGTTTAGCTGGTGCCTTATTTCCTGGGCTCATTTTTGCTTATTGTTCATTGGAAGGTGCTTCTTTGTTTCTTTTTTCTTTCTGGTTTCTGTTTTTTTTTTTTTTTTTTGAGACAGTCTCACTATGTAGCCCAGGCTGGCCTCCAACTCACAGTGATCTTCACTCCTCGGTTTCTTGAGTGTTGGGATTATAGGTGTGTGCCACCAACCTGGCAGGGAAGGTGCTTATTTCCTCCATGAGCATGGTGGTTGAGCCATCATTTTTCCATAAATTTCTTGCCAAGTTTAATCATATAAATGTATGGGTGGTTTTTGTTTTTGTTTTTTTGGAGGCAGGATCTTGCTATGTAGTTCTGGCTGGCCTTGAACTCATTATCTAGCCCAGTCTGGTCTTGAATTTAGTGATTCTCCTGCTTCAGCCTCCCAAGTGCTGGGATTATAGGCATGTACCACTATGCCCAGCTGTAGTGTTTAAATGTAGGTACAGATTAACCTTGGTGGAAACCAGATATTTCAAGTGTTTCATAATTTTGTCTGTAAGATAGTAGGGCATTTTATTTAAGTTGGTACTTACCCACGTGACAAGTATCTAGCGGGGACTGTGACCAGGGTGGACTCCCCAGGGAAGATGTTTTTGCACGGGGTCTTGCTAGCCATGGAAGTGTGTTTAGAGTTTTAAAAGTTAGGAAGTTTTGGGGCCAGGGATTTAGTTTAGTGGCTTAAGCGTCTGCCTGGCAAGTCTGGCAAGTTTGAGGTCGTGAGTTTGATCCCTGGTACCAAAAAAAAAAAAAAAGTTAGGAAATTTAAAAGTTAGGGAGACATGTACACCTCATTTAAGAAGTGCCACAAGCTGGGCATGGTGGCTCACGCCTGTAATCCCAGCATTTGGGAGGCAGAGGCAGGAGGATCGCTGTGAGTTCGAGACCAGCCTGGGCTACAAAGTGACTCAAGGCCAGCCTGAACTGCATAGTGAGACTCTGTCTGAAAAGGACAAAAAAAAAAAAAAAAAAAAAAGTGCCACAAAGTGAAAGTGACAGAATCCACAGGGAACCAAGGTTTCTGTGAGTCTGAAGCCAGTTTTAGGGCTAACTGTGCTCCTCAGGGTGCCGCTGCTCAGCACAATGTGCAGGGCACAATGGCCAGGCTGAGTCAAGGACTGGTGCCGGCAGGAGCCCCGAGCTGCCCTGGCAGTAGTGAAGCCTGGCCTCATCTCTATCTGGAGGCTCACTCCAGCACACTAAGAATGCTTAGTCCCCAAAGGCAGGGCTTAGGGTGCCAGCCACCAGCATTCTTGGTGTGCTGGGGTGAGCCTCAAGATAGAGATGAGGGAATCTTTTGCCCATCACCTCTGTCCTTACTGGTTCCCACCTGCACTGTGTGCAGTATCCTTCCCAGGACCTGCTGTGAGCCGGCCTAGGCTTTGCAGCACTGTGGCGGGCTCTCTCACAGGAGAGACCTGCCCTTATTGTGCTCCACGACTGTGTTCTGTGTCCTTGGTGCCTGCTCTAGGTTTTTGGTGGAGGCAGGGGCAGAAGCAGTGGAGGTGGGGCTATGTGGGTGTGTGGAGGTTGTGGTGGTAGCTTTGCAGTGCCACCGTCTGGGGATGTGGCTGCCCTCATGAGGCCAGGCTTCACTACTGCCAGGGCAGCTCGGGGCTCCCTGCCGGCACCAGTCCTTGACTCAGCCTGGCCATTGTGCCCTGCCCAATGAGCTGTGCGCCTCCTGTCCATATATTACGCCCTGCACACTGGCCTGAGTCCATAGAGCCAGCTGATCGGAGGTGGGCTAAGCAGCCAGGCTTGCCTTCTTGGTCCAACCTGGGGAACACCGAGGGCTCAGGAAGAGCCTTATGGTTTGATTCCCTGTGCTGACCAAGGTCCTCAGCTACTGAGTGTAGGGACATCACCCTTAGCACAGATCATGGGGTTCACTGCACCCCAGTCCCCAGGTTTCAGTCTGAGCCATCCTAGCTGTGGTGTGCTCTGGGCTGCACTGCATCTTTTTACTGAAAGCCCAATGTGTAAGCCGCCCCTGCACTGGTCCTTGGAGACCCTCCAATGCCCCTGTAGGGAGTGCCTGGGTGGTGGTCCTGGTTGGCCATGGTGGGTGGAGCTACCGGGAGGGGAGGCTGAGCGAGCTGGAGGGTCAGGATCAAGACAGCTTTCCACCCCTTGCTCTGCACCTCCCACTGCCACATAGGGACCTCTGGCACCTCAGGGCCTCTAGGGTTCCTCACACCTTGGCTGACAGGGATTGTCAGAAATGGCTCATTTTCTTCAGAGGCTGCTGCAGGTTTTCCAGATACATTTGGAGCTGGGAGGCCAGGGCTGGGCACTGGTGCCCCAAAGCCGAGGGCTCTGGGTGAGGAGACTGGCTATCCAGGGTGGAGCGGCGGGTGTGTGCACATGAGTGTATGTGCAGCTGGAGGCCGGGCGGATGGTCAGTGGACATTATGGTTGCAATGTTAATGATGAGTCCTTAGTGCCCTGTAATGGCTCATGTTCATATGGCTCTGCTCCTCTGGTTCTCCATACTCGACAGGATGGTCAGCCTGTCCTGCTGGCAGTTATCCCTCCAGAACCATGCAAGCACAGTGGGTGCAGCCCCATCTGCCAGGTGCAGGCACAGCCTTGTCACCCATCATCTGTGCCATGCCCAATCACCCCATGTGAGCTCTCTGTTTATTCCAGGTCTTCATTTGTTTTTTTGAGATAGGGTCTTACTGTGTAGCCCAGGCTGGCCTCAAATGCACAACAATCCTCCTGCCTCAGCCTCTTGAGTGCTGTATGCCACCATGCCCAGCCATTCTAAGTCTTTTAAAGGAAATCTTTAAGCTGACTATATATATATGTGATGTAGGTGGTGTTTTGAAATACGTGTACATTTTTGGGGTCACTAAATTAAGGTGACTTACAAATGCATTATAGTAATCATTTTTTTGTAGTAAGCACACTTAAAGTCTACTCTTGGTGATTTTCAGCAGTTCACTGTATTAACCACTGTCAATAACCCCACAGGTAACCTGTAGGTCTCTTGAACTTGTGCCTCTCATCGGAGGCTCTGTGCTTTGGACTAACTTGATCCCCAGGAAACCCCTTCTCTTGGCATCCGAGTCCCACTGCCCAGATTCTCTGTAGAAATGGAAATCGTTGGGTGTGTGTCTGTCTCTGCTCTTCACTTAGCAGGTGGTCCCAGCTCACCCAGGTCCGTGACAGGCTTGTCTTTCCTGGCTGGGTGGGACGCCGTGTGTTTGCACCTCGCTCCTCCTCCACTGTGCTGTCCCTACGGTACCTGCTGATTCCAGGCCTTGGCTGCAGTGAAGGTTTGGTCGCACATAGGAGGGTTGCGGAGTCACGCAGTAGGTGTGGCTGGGGCGGCCCTACTGTTGTCCTGCCGGCTGTGCAGCAGGCTGCCTTCTTGGCACACATCATCCATCAGCCATCCTAACCGGTGTGTGGTGATAGCTCGCTGTGCTCCCAGTGATCACAGATGTGGAGCCTCTTTCTCAAGTTGTTTGCATGTAACTACTCAGGTCTTTTGTTTTTTGATTATTTTCTTGCTATGTGCTCCAGTAATGACCCCTCCTTACCAGATACCCCGTGACTCACATTCACCCCCACCCCATCGTGGACACAGCTGCACCTCTCCCCCACCCCTCTGCCCTCCTTCCTTTTCTTTGGTGGTCCTGGAGATTGAACCCAGGGCCTCTGCATGAAGCTACATCTCCCACCCTTTTTTGAGACAGGATTTACATTGTTGCCCAGGCTAGGCTCAAACTTGTCAGCCTTCTGCCTCAGCCTTCCAGAGTACTGAGGATTATAGGGCATGTGCCACCATTCCCTGTTGCATCTTTTTTTTTTTCCTCATGCTGTTCCACACTATTTTCTAGTTGAAAAAAGAAAAATTCAGTCAACTTTCCTAAACATCTGCTGTGCACACAGAGAGCTAAGTTACTGCTTTATTATAAGTTTCACATCCCACGCAGAGCTAGCAGTACAGCCCTGGGGGTAGGTGGCCAAGGGCCAGAGGGGTGTGACAGCCACTCCCTTCTCTCTTTGTGACAAGGAACAGCTACCACCACTGTGCCTGACCAACAGTGCTGAATTCAGGTCATCTGATGTGGGACGCTAGCATCTGGAGAAGCTGGTCCCCAGGAGTGTCTGGGCAGGGCCAGACAACAGGGCCCCGACTAGAACCTCAGAGCTCTCCAGTGTGGCTTCTTAGACCTCAAGCCTGTCTGGGGACAGAATTTTAGCACCAGTCCCTGCAGAACTAATGAGTTAACAAGAACACACTTACCCAGGCCTGTTTATTTAATAAAAGTTTACAAAAAATCAGTGCTGCCTGCTTGGCTCCGCCCTCAGAAGAGCTGCCTCAGCAAATGACTAGGGAAGCTGTTTGTGTGGCTTCTCAGGGCTGGTGTGCAGGTGTGGGAGCTTCGAGGAACAGCACCCCAGGGGTTCCTGAGCATGTCAGCCACTGTCTCCCCAGTGACATTTGGTGTCTTCCCCTTTCTTCTGAACTCAGACTCGACCAAGCTGCCTGGGATTAGCACCAGACACTCTTGACTGGGCTGCCTGGACCAAGCACTCTGTGCCTCCACATGTGGGCTGGCTGTGCCACGGACACTTCCTCCATGCATCCCGGCAGGACCTGAAATGGGGCAGGGCCACCAGAGGGATAACAGATCTTGGGACACAAAATAGTTCCCAGTTTCTGGTACCAAAGTGGATCAGTAAAAAATGGAAAATTCCTTAAAAAGATACAAAGTACTCCAGCTTTTAGCAAATATCATTATTAAAGAATGCCATTTTTAGGTTCCATGGAGCAAAAATCTTCTTTTTCTGTGGGATGGTGATATACTGTCCATTTCCATGGAGGGGCGTCTTCAGAAAGAGGCTGTAGGTAATCAGGCTCCCCTGTCTGCTGCCTGATGTTCCTGAGGGCTGCAAGAAGGGCAGGGTGGGTCACAGACCCAACTAGAGATGTAGGTCACATCTACAATTGTAGGTTCCCAAGTGACTTCCCAAGTGACTTCCCAAGTGACCAGGCCAGCTTTTTACAATTTCACGATCCAGTCTGCAGTTCCTAAGACAGGGCTGGGTCTCTTTTTTAGTGGGTCCCTCGGCCCTTGTGCTGCGTCTGACCCCGCCCTTCCTGCTGGCCCTGGGACTGCTTAAGTGTTCACACACACAGCTGTTGCTGGCCACTCCCCCAGTGCCAGCTCTGAGTGAGGCAGCCACCAACACTTCTGACATTTTTTGGCCCCATCTCTAGACCTCTGCCTAAGAAAAGAGGTACACAGAGCCCCTGGGGCCCCTGCAGTGGTTCTGTGTGCACTCATGATGAGGACCCACTTGGGCACCCACAGCAGTGTCCCTGTGCCAGTAATCAAAGCTACGGCTCACATTAGTAAGGTGGCACCATTCTTGTGCCAAACTCTAACTTACAACCTGGCCCTTGCTGTGGCCTCCACAGGCCATCCTCTGTTCTGAATGTGTCCTGAGGCAGGTACCAGAAGGCCTTGCCATGGGGCTGCTCCACCTGCTCCTCTCCCTGGGCAGCAGAGCTGCTTTCCTGCCTGCCCTTCCTGCTGTGATGGGGACACACGGATCTCAGACCCTGTGATTAGAGCTCACCAGACCTGCAGAAGTGTCTGCTGGTCACCCAGGTGTGGGGCCAGGTGCAAGGTCTGGCGCTGATGCAGGGGAACCTGCCCCCAACCAGTCTTTGTAGCTGACATCTGTGGTCTATGGCACTATAACACTGCCAGTCTGGCCTACACAGCAGGAAAGCTCATTTTCCCTCAGTCTCCAGGAAGTGAGTGAGACTCAGCACCCAGGCAGGGGACTGTGTGACTGTGGGCCCCATCACCTTTCCCAGGTCTCTCTGGTGGGCCTCACCTTGGTCTGGATCAGGGCTTTGCAGGGGTGTAGATGGAAGCTGCTGACTGCCAGCAGTTCCTCAGGCTCTTTGAGGCTGGGACATTGCAGAAGGTGGCCCTGGCTTCTAGAGGGGACCTGGGGAAACAAAGCTCTGTCATAGCCAGTATGGTCATCATGTTCCCTCCTGAGCACTTTGTCACATTTCATTCTACAACAGCACTAAATTCCACTCAGGGCCCTCACAGCTCAGGCCACAGGGCTTCCTGCTCAGCTCTGCCACCTGCTGGTTGTCACCTGGCCACCAGGTCCATGCACACCTCAACCTGTCTATGTGGTAGAAAAGTGTGCCCCAGAAGTGCAAGTGTTGGAAGCACAATCCCCAAACTCCTGTATTGACAGCATTTGGAGAGGGCTTGGGGAGGTAACTAGGATCAGAGGAGGTCTGAAGGGTAGAGCTCCACAGTGGCATCTATAAAGACATGAAGAGAGACCGGGCCTGGCACACTGCCTGCCTGCCCGGTGATGCCCTTGCTGCACTGTGCTGCAGCACGGAGGCCTCACTAGGTGCCATGCTATGCTCTGGTCACCAGCCTGCAGGGCGATGCACCAAGAAAACTTCTACACTTTAGAAACTATCCAGGTTTGGGGCTGTGTTACAGCAACATAACACAGACTGGCAGCATGAGGTGGCCCCACCCTGCTCTGACCCTCCAAGTTTCCTGGCCTTGGATGTGCTTCCACTGCAGCAAGAGTGGGCGGGGTCCTCCCCACTCCTCCTCACCCCTCATTTACCTCTCGACCAACCTTGTGGCACAGGGGTCTTCACCAGGGCCACCCGCCTGCCTGGGCAGCCCTTTTTGAGCCCCTACACATTTAAAATGTCTATAACACCTATGAACAGAAAAGGTCTCTGCCTCTAGAGTGGCAGCTGAAAGGTCCTCCCTGTAATGTGCACTTTCTCAGCTTCCTGTACTGTGGCCGACCGGAGCCATGCCCACCAGGGCTCTGCCCTGGCCTTGGCAGGGTCTAGCTTGAGGCATCAGGGATTCATCTTGGGGATAGGACTGGTTATAGGCCACCTGCTGGGCCCAACCCTGCCAGTGCTGGCTGACCCTTACTGCACTTAGGAGTGCAGATGGCCCTTCCCCACTGCTGAGGGCACCCTCAGCTAGATGCCCTGTTCCTTGGCTCCTGATGCTCCCTATGCCCACACCAGAGCCTGCCCCATTCCCCGCCTCCTGTGCCCATAGCACTGGAGGTACAGATAGCCCTGGCACTGTCTTCCTGCCTCAGTTCCTCAGGGGAGTCCCTAGGGGGCACATGGCCTGAACTGGCCTGTGGCTTTTCACAATTTAGGCCCTTGGCTACCCACTCTGCGCACACATGCGCAGTCTCCAATCAGTGCCTTGCCCTCCTGCCGCTGTGCACAGGTGTCTGTGGACACCATGCTGCCCATGCTAGTGGGGCACCCAGCCCTCCCACTGTGCCCTGCCGCAGTCACTCTAAATCAGTGGCCTCGAGGCCCGGGAAAGATGGGTGCCCCTGCTGTAGACATCCATTTTTAGCACCCACCCTGTCCCAGGCAGGTGGTCTTCAGAGTGTGTCCCAGCCATCTGCGGCTGCCACTAGTCCTGTCCCCTGGCCACTTTACCTTCTGAGCAGCATCCATGCCGAGAACAAGGAAGAGGTTTTCCTGGCAGTGAGACTCGCTCCAGAGGCACTGCGATGTGGACATAGCGCTGGTGTTCTGAAGGCTTCTCCAGAGCTTCCTGGATTCAGAACTGGAAAACCATTACACCCATTAGGAAACTGAGAGGCTTCCGAGCTGGTCCGAAGCCGAGTGTGGGCAGAGAGTACCTGGCCTTGAGGCTCTCAGGGCAGCGGCCAGCAGCACTGGGCTGTGGACTCACCTGAATGCCTACCCCGCCTGTCTTTCCACACAGCACCCCCATAGCAGTGCACATGCGCGGAAGGCTCCTCCCAGGAACAGACACTGGGGGACCCCAGAATATGCTAGGTTGTCACCGAGATGCCTATGGCTGTGCTGGCTACAAGGCAGAGGCCACAGAGCGGAACAAGGAATATGAAGAAATGAATGAGGGATGTGTGTCACGGTGAGTGACACTGCTGAGTACCAAGGACTGAGAGAGGTCTGCCACAAAGTTCACACCCTCGTACCCAAAGCTGCAGGACTGGACAGGATATGCTAAGCACCTGATCTCTGGTGTCTCAGACCATGAAAGCAGGTTCTACTCCAGCCCAGAGTAGCACCAACCTCTAGTCATACTAGCCCCTGGCCTGCTGGGCTACCCTGGAGCCCAGCTTTCCCAGAGGCTGGGCTTTACAGGAGCAATACAGAGGGCCCCTGTGGCAGAACGCCTGTCTGCAGAGTTCTGACGAGCCCTATGCCCAGGAAGACAGGGACACCAACCCTGCTTTGCTGAAGTCCTGTCCTCCCTTCCTGGAGGTCTCAGGCTAAAGTCTCCAGCAGCTCAGCCAGCTCACGCCCCACCCCTTGAGCACAGTTCCTGTCAACTCCAAGTCCTTAGAGGATGCACACAGCTGTGACTGACTGATTGCTCCTGAGAGCCTTGCCCTGTGGGCAGCACCAGGAAAAACACAGGCTGATCCTGTGGCTGGATGGCTGCTCTAGGGGCCCCTTTGCTCATGTCAGCCCCATCTGGCCCATGCAGACACCAGAAGCCTGGTGCCTGGGTCAGGTAGTTCTGGTGCATAGGGGGTGCACCTCTGGAGCTTCTACGTGGGCTGTGGTTATTATGGGACACCTACAGGTGGCTTCTGGAGTGACAGCTTCTCTAAGCAGTAAACCTCCCACAGCTACTTTAGCAAACAGCAGAAAGGCCCAGCTCCTGAGATTGCTCAGTTCAGACGTCAGTTCATTACCACAGTCTGTGCACAGATGAGAGGCCAGAGTTTTCTTCCTTGTTTGCTTCTAAGAAATGGTCTAAGGTGGAAACCTCTTCAGTGGTCTGCTCAACTGTAACCTCTTGAAAAGCAAACCTAAAAATATTCTCATAGCTGACAACAGGCTAGAAAGAAAGAACATTCCAAAGTTAGGGGACATGCGCACATTAGGTCACCTTATGCAAGCTGACTTGATACAAGTGAAACTGGTACTTGACTACACTTAACTGGGTGATCACTGTTGCTGCCCCTTGACAGTCACTCCTGAACTCTCTGCACTGTGCACAATTATGCAGTGAGAACCCAAGACCTACAGGATATGGGTGAGGACACAACTTCAATTCTACTGGAGCCCAGGGAGAAGATGCCCCTCATGTTACCCCAAGTTCCTGGTAGGTTGGCATGAGAGATGTCTGCACTGTACAGGGAATGTGTGTATATTCCACATTGCTCAGCCGGGCAAAGTTTCTACACTCACCTAATGTGTCCAGCAAAATTCCGTTATGCTTAAATGTTACCTTATATATCAATCACAGTGGAAGGAAACCTTAATTTCCAATAAGCACTACAGCAGAGCTGACTGAACTAAGAGTGGACTTGTCAGAGGTTCAAGGTCCATCCAGTTTCCTTAGTGGTTTTCCTTATCTATGGTCTTTGGTATTTGAGGTGAACCAGTTTTGGAAGAGATGACACGGAAACAGGAGTAATGTGAAGAGGAAGATCAGCAGAAAAGGGTCAGCCCAGTGAGGGAGCAGTGGTGGGAGAAAGAGCCCATTAGTAAAGAGGGCCAGAAGTACAGTGTGTTGTGTGTGTGTGTGTGTGAGTGTGTGCACAAAGGCTGGCAGTCAGCTCTTGAGGAGGGGGCAGGGTGAGAGGCTGGACATTCCTCAGCTCATCACTCTGAAAACTGGATCATGATTACTCTTAGGAGCTGGGACTTCCCACAGCTGCAGCCTCAGAACTGGGGCAAAGAGCTTCTTCCCCAAGACCCTGAATGGGGCCCACAAGGGCAGCTGCTGCTGAGGGAAATGGTAGGCCTGGGGAGGAGTGGTCAGGGAAAAGACCAGCTTCAGTGGCTCCACCTGACCGGGGTACAATCCATTTCTGCAACATCAGGAGGACAGGATGGCCAACCACTTGGCAGGGGACAAAGGCCGAGAGAAGCACATTCTAAGGCTGGCAGTCCCCCCCACCCTAGCCAGTGCACTAAAGCCTGCAGGAGATCTGCAGGCCTTCTGGTGTGAAATACACTGCCCACTGAACAGGTGACAAGCACTGCAGAAATACCTCTGGAGATGGGTCAACGGTAGTTCCTGTCACCCAGGGTCCATCCTGGTGTGACTGCTGCAAACCATGATCCTTTGGGGCAGGAGGAGTTCTCCACCACTGAGGTTCCGCAGGTCTCTGTAGTAGTTCTGGGCTTTGTGAAAACTGTTCAAACTTGGCTGAAGATTCCTGGAAGCCTTTGAACTCCCCCCAAGCGCCACTCAGCTCTCCTGGGTCTGCACCCCTGCCAGTGCAGGAAGGGAGATCCTCTTCCCCACAGCTGCAGGCTTTCCCATCCAGCAGCTGATTGTTGTTGCAGGTCCCTTTACATTCCAAACTGTCACCACTCTGTCCCCCAGCTACCTGATGGAGGGAAACCTCACCTGGTTCCCCAACATCACGCACGGACTCTCCCCCCAGCTCCTGCTGGCCTTGCATCTTCCTCCAGCCAGGCCAGCAGACCGATGGGAGGCAGTTCGGAGGACATGCAGCCGCTGAGCTGCCCGCCCCTCTGCCGTGCTGGATGGGCCGGGGGCGGGGGTGTCCTCGCTTCCTGTGGGGAGTTCACGTGCGGCCACGGAGCCCACAGCTCCTGGGCGGCGGGGACGCGTGCCCCACCGCCGCCTGGAGTCTGCGCGCTTATGTGATGGGTCTGGTGCAGGACCGCGCCCTGGGGCCGGGCAGGTGTGACGAGGAAAGGACCCCCTGATCGAGGGAGGGGTGGGCGCCCGCGCGAGCCCCGGAGGGAAGCGAGCGCAGCCCTACCGGAGGTCCCAAAGGCAGCGCGCGCCGGGGGCTCCGCCGGGCACGGGCTCCGAGATCGGGCTCCGGCCCCCACCCACCTTCATCGCGCGTCCAGGCTGCGTTACACGGCTGCGAGGAACCTGCAACCCACTGGCCCCTAAGGCCCGCGCCACGCGTTGCCTGGCAACGGCGCCTGCCGGCCCACTTCCGGCGCCGGCGCCTTGACGTCACACGCTGTCCGGGCGTGGCCAGGACCGGTCAGTCCCGCCCCCGAAGCGGGAAAAGCCCTGGGCCAAGGCCGCGGGGTTTTCTGGTTTTTGGACCCCGCGGGTCCGGCCTCTGTCTGCCGGCCCCTCCCCGCTCGGAGCGCACCGCGGCCCGGAGCGCAGCCATCGCCGCCCCCACCCGGGCCGGGCCTGCATTGTGTGGTTTTGGGTTGCTGCGGGCGGTCTCCCCACGGGACGGGGCCCAATCCTGGCGCGCTGACTGACGCCTGGACCCCGAGC
Source organism: Hydrochoerus hydrochaeris (assembly GCA_004027455.1). Classification (NCBI taxonomy): domain Eukaryota; kingdom Metazoa; phylum Chordata; class Mammalia; order Rodentia; family Hydrochaeridae; genus Hydrochoerus; species Hydrochoerus hydrochaeris. The sequence continues at coordinate 40,436 of PVLA01010605.1, forward strand.
CAAGCCGTCCCCGTCTGCCAGCCAAGACAGAACAGGAGCAGTCCGGGCCACCGAGCCACTGGCCCCAGGGTGAGGGCCCTGAGAGCTAGCCCTGCCCCTTTGCCAGCCGATGCCCCACCTCAGGCCTACATTCCTAGCCTCCTGCAGTCTGTAGGAGCTGACCAGCTGCCCTGCAGCCACGCCCCCGCCTTGGGAATGGAGCGCCAGGCCCCTTCATCCACCCTCAGTCTGCAGCAGGGCTCCCACACCTCCTGCCCTCCGGACTCCTTGAGCGCTGTTCTTGTGTGAATTACCCAGTCCTTACCCATCTACTGCCAACGCACTGAAAATTTTGATTTTAAAGTGACGAGATGAGATCATTGTCTGCATCCCGGACTGCAGCCACCCCACCCCCACTTCCTGAGTGACAGTGGCCTGGCAGCGCCCAGGGGGCCCTGCCATCAGACTGCTCAGGACTAGGTCTTGGCTCTGCCACCCTGGCGCCAGCAGTGGCCCTGCAACTGTCTGGCTTTGCGGTGAGTTTCAGCTTACCTCATCATGTCCTGCTATCTGTCCATCCCCAGTGATCAGCTCCCCTTCCCCACTGTCCTCGATATCCTGGAGCCCCAGGGAGTGAAATGTCCTTGTGTACAGGAAGGGGGACTGAGGTCCTGGCCCACGGGGAGATGGGGAGACGGGGAGTGGGGCTGGAGCTGCTTTCCCAGCTGTCAGCAACTCACCAGCCCCATGCCCCAGCCCGGTCTAGGCCTCACATTGGGTGTGAGAGGAAATGACCCAGGAACCAAGCAGCAGCGGTAGGACCCAGGTCTCAGCCCCGGGGTCCTGACTGGGATGACCTGCACTCCCCAGCATGGCAGCTGAGGGACACTCCTCAGAGATGTCTCCGTCCTCATCCCCAGGAGCTAAGAAGGAAACCGGCCAGGCGTTGTGGCACACACCTGTAATCCCAGCACTTGAGAGGCTGAGGCAGGAGGATTGCTGCAAGTTCAAAGCCAGTCTGGGCTACATAGTGAGTTCAAGGCCAGCAAAAGACCCTGTCTCAAAAGCAAAACAAAACAAACAAAACACAAACAGAGGCTGGAGATTCGGTTTAGGAGCCAAGTAGTGCTGGCACGCAGAAGCAAGGAAGACAAGGAGACCTGGCTCCCTCGAGGCCTCCAACACTTGATTAATGTGCCGGCAGACCCCTGGTGACCCCACTGAGGAAAGGCGGCTGCAGGAGGGTGTGGGACACCCAGGTAGTGGGTAGGTGGCCCCTGCCCTTGGGCCAGCATCTAGGTGGCTGTCCTGGTGTAGCCACACAGGATGCAACCCCAGGGCTGGCCACCAGGGGCTTCCTGAGGGACCTGATTGCAGAGGGAGCAGCTGCTCAAGCAGAATTGGTGCCACCTGCTGGGGGAGAGAGGGCCAGATGGAGTTGGTCTCCATCAAAACTGGGATGTGGCAGATGCAGGCCATAACCCCCTGAGGCCATGGAGGGATGGTGTGCAGTGCATCAGGAGGAGGAGGAGCCCAGGCGACCCTCCCAGGTTGCCCTTCCGACATCAGTGTCCACACAGCCCCAGGCCGGGGGCCAGGGTAGTGTCCTGTCTTAGGACTTCCCTCCCCAGCCTCAAGGAGGAAGGCAGTTTGGGTCCTAGGGCAGGTGCTGCTCTGCAGGAGCCTGAGGTCATCCTCACAGTCCTGCAGTCCCTAGGATCCTGGACCCTAGTCCTTTGCCTCTGTCAGCCTGTGATGTCTGAGCAGCAGGACCAGCTCCAGAGCCAGCTGAGCCCATTGCAGAGAGGTGGCCCAGACACAAGGACAAAAGGCAGAATGGAGCCTCCAGTGTGCCCCCCTCCATATTGGGGCCCATCTTCCGGATCCAAGTCATGTGTTTGGCTGTGAGGTACACTCAACTGGCACAGCACTCAGCACTGGCTTGGGGAAGGTGGTCGAGGGAAGGTCATTGTAGACAGGGAGGGAGGGGAAGCTGTCCCAGAGCCTTGGCCAGCAGGCTGGAGCCCTCCCATTTTTCCCTGGGTAAGGGATGGAGACCTACCTATGCCTGTCATGCCCCTCAGCAGACTGTAGCAGGGTGGAGCAGGGCCAAGGCTATTTTTGCTGTACTGCTGCAGTACCACAAGGAAGCATCAATCATTGATGTTGTGGGCATCCCAGCCTGCCAAGAGGAGAGTACATGAGCATGGGCAGGGAGGTGGGCAGGGTGAAATGGGTGCCTCACCAGGCCCCACCCATGCCTGTACCCCATCTGGGGAGGAAGAGTGTCAGGCACAGAACTGAGAAGCACTCCTCTGATGACTTGTAGAGGAGGCAGGGCCTTATATGCACTGGTGTGACCCTGAGTTAGGTCCATTTTTACTTCGATGCAGGGATGGTTGACGTTGATTCCTGAGCAACATAGCTCAACCTCTGTCCCCAGAGGGGGATGGGGAAGTGAGACTGGAACTGAGCCATGGTGACAGGAATCTGGCAGCACAGGGCTCTGCGGCAGGAGATGAAGTTGGTCAGGCTTCTGCAGGGAGGAAGGACTAGGGATAGGCAGCCCCCCATTTTTCCCTGCTCCTGATTGCAGCAATCTGATCCTGGAGCCTGGCAGTGAGGAGGGTTCTGGCTGGGGTCTGGGGGGTGAAGGCAGGTTCCCCACGTGCCTGAAACCTGTCTATCTGTAGGTTGGCCCTCCCAGAGATGTCTTGGGTGAGACAGAGCTTGCAGGGCCCCAGGAACATGGAGTGAACAGGTGGCCTTGCGGTGGAGAGCTTTCTGGACAGTCCTCCAAGTGTCTGCCCAGTTTGGCCTTCAACCTAAGGGGGTTCCCAGAAGGGCAGTGGCAGGAAAACCTTGGTTAGAGTCCTTGGCTTGCTGACCACACCCCACCCCTGGAGGAGAGGGACTCTGCCTACTGCCACCCTGAGTCTGGGGGCTACAGGTGAGCAGGCTTCAGTAGGCCAGAGAGCAGCCTCCTCCAGGGGACAGGGGCACCCTCTCCACAGCATGGCACCTGGAGAGCCCTGTCATACTTGGTTTCTCCAGGGCAGCTGGAGAGGAGCAGAGGTGGGGGAGCCACAGGATGCAATTGCTGCCCCTCACTAGGGTCCATCCTTGCCTTCCTGCAAAGTTGACAGAGCCGCTTCATTTCAGCAGGGCCCAGGGGCTAAGTGACCTTATCAAGACCATACACCTAGTGAAGGGGGGACAGGGATCTGAATTTGTGTCTTTAGGTTCCACAAGACTTGCTGCCAGGCTTATGCCCCCAGGTTGCAAACCAGACTGAAGCACAGTGGATGGGCTGGCTGAGGTTCCAGCAGACCCAGGGGACAAGGCATCCCCTGGGACACGGACACACACACCCAGCCCCCAAGGGGCACCTCTCTGTACACCCAGGGCTGTTCACCAGGGGGAGAAGTGAGACCCAATGTCCCCATTCGAAGAGGGCTGTGCCTGTCATGCTGCAGGAGGAGGCTGCCAGGCCCTTCCTGGCAGCTGCTCAGTGTGTCTGACCTGCTGCTGGCAGACTGCCTGGTGGCTGCAGCCCAACAAACAAGAACAGCCAGGCACAAGTCATTGGCCGGCTGGCTCACCTTTACGTCTGGGAGTGCCTGCACCTGTGTGCAGGTGCGTGTCTGTGTCCTGGTGTGCCTGTCACTGCACGTGGTCTTAGGGTGTGTGCATGTGGGACATCAACATTGACCTGTGGTCTGTGACGGTGTGTGTTGTGGGCGTCTTCTGCTGCAGCCCAACCTCTGCTGAGCCCCTACTGCTTACAGGCTGCTGCCTCCCAGTGTTTCACCCCAAAAAAGGCATGTGTGTGTCCATCCGCCTGGCCTGAGTGGCACATTGCTGGGGTTAGGGTTGGGTTAGGTCTTCTGTGGTGGCTATCTGCTCTGAGTCCGTTCCAGCTGTTTCCCCACCTGCTTGGCTATAGGGCTCCACTCCACCCTGGGGTGCCTTCCCCCAGGTTGGCACCAGCCAGGTGCCAGACCCTGGAGCCCTGGTCCCCTGCCTCTCCCTGATGTGACCCTTTGCGTGGCACCTGAGTGATCCCAGAGAGGTTGCCGATCCAGTCCCCCATACTAGGTTCCAGTGTCTAAGAACCTTCTATTTCCTCCCAACCTGGCTGTTAGGGTCATGTGGTAATCCCCTGCCCCAGCTCCTCTGCACTCCCTGACCTTAGCAGACCCTGCCACAGTGTCCTCTACAGCACCCGACTTTCAGCTCTGGCTCCTGCCTGTATCCTCTGTGCCCACACCACACCACTCCACTCCCTGTCTGGAGCCCTCTTCCTGCCCTCAGCCTGGGCGTGGCTCACCCCGGAGGTCCCAACCCATGGCCCCCAGCCCCTCAACTCTGCAGGCTTCCCTCCAAGGCAGGGCCAGTGGTGGCCTATTGTCTGACTGCCTCCCGTCTCCAGGCTCCCAGACAAGGTGAATCCTGGCTGGGGGTCGGGCACTCTCCACGGGCACAGCGCACCGCAGCTTCGCCCAGGGAGCAAGGTCCTCGCTGGAGGTCTAGCCTGGCCTTACCTCTGCAGACCCCTCGCCCCTTCCACCTTTCCCTAGTGAGCCCAGATCACAGGTCCCTGGACTGCTGCACCCCACTGCGCCCCAGGTTAGCGTAAAAAGGGCGGCCGGGCGCAGGATCTAGAGGTCCCACCTGAGTTGATTTTCAGTCCGCTCCCGCGACCCAGGAAGGCAAGCAGGGGGCGCGGGGCTGGCAGGGTTGGCTGGGAGCACGCCTGGGGCCTGCAGGGCGCGGCCAGGGGCCGGAGGGGCGGGGCCCGGGTCTGCTGCAGGTGGCCGGGCTGGGGCGTGGCTTAGGGTCTGCGGCCGGGGCGGGGCGGGGCGGGGGCGGGGCCTCGGCCGGCGCAGCCAATGGTCTGAATGAAGCTGGCGGGCGGGGGTCCGGGGCGGGTACAGCGCGGGTCCTGGGCCGGAGTGCGGGCAGTGTCCGCAGTCCGAGGTTGGCGGCCCGCGGCAGCGCAGGGCATCGAGCCCGCGCCCGCCCGCCTGTACCCGGGAGCTGGAGCCGCCACAGGGAGCGACTGGAGCGCCGGGCGCCGAGGCCCGCACCGCCGGCCGCCGCGATGTGCGACTGCTTCCACGTCGTGCTGCCCACCTGGCCCGGAGCCCCCGGCAGCGGTGCGCCTCCTCCTCGCCTGCAGCCCTGCCCCGGCGGGTGGGCTCCGCGGGCGGGTCCTGGTCTCTCCTCCTCCCGCGCCGCGCCTCGCACGCTCTCCCCGTCTCTGCGCTCACTTTGCCTCTGGTCTGCAGCCCTTGCCTGTCCCTGCCTCCCCAACCCTGTCCTGCTGTAACCGGGCAGGGCCGGCGTCGGCGTGGGGCTAGCCGGCCTCAACGTGCACTGGGGAGCAACCTGTCCGCTCTCGGAGTGGGGTCCAGGCTGCACGGTGTGTTCCCATGTGTCCCCAGCTGGGTGGTGGCCCAGGCAGGGGAAGGCTTGAGGTCTGGGGCTTAGTAAGGGGCCTGAGTGGGGTCAAAACACAAACCCCAGGGCTCCTCTGTGCTGGGCAGGAATGGGGTGCTGCCAATGCGGTAACCCACAGGGCTGCTGGAGTTGGGCACTTGGTGCTCTTGTTCAGCCTCCACCCTGGCCCTGTGCAGGGGCTGTCCTCTGGGCTTGGTCAGCAGAGCTGCAGCTGGCCACACCTAGGGCATCTGGCCAGGGCTGGCAAGGGGCTGTGGCAGCACTGCAGTGACTGGGACCCCACTCCTTGGGGAAAACAGGTCGATGATGCAGAGGAGGCTGCTGGTGATGCAGAGTGGGTGTCTGGTCTGGGTGTGGCCCTCCATCTGCTCTAGGAACTCCCAGGCCCTCTTGTCTGGTGAGGCCCAGTGGGAGGCTTGGCCTGCAGGGAGTCCAGGCTCCTGGATCTGTCTGGGCCTCCCTTGCCAGGTGGAATCCCAGGGTGTCTGTCTCACCCTAAAGAACAGTGGGAGAATGGCGGCCCAGTGGCTATAAGCCCCATCCCTGCTCTATCACTGTGTCTGGGTCAACCTCAGTAGAAGGGGGCTGGAGGACTTCTGTCTCTGCCTATTGCCCTCCAGGGTGGCTGCTCCAACACTGCCTCTTGCTCTTCCCGGTGCCTGGGCTGCAGTTCTTGGACTGTCTCACCTACCCTCTGTCTCCCCACCAAGGGCCTCATTCCTGTGCTTTGCTGTGGTTTCCTGGCCTGTCTGGGGCAGACAGGACCATGTGCTCTTAGGGATGAGGCCCTGCTGAAGACCCTCCAGGATCAGACCTGGAGATCAGGCTGCAGGACTCTGTCCAGCATGCAAGTCCCCAGGGCCCCGAGGGCATTCATTTCTGATAAGGACACCCATAGAGCTGGTCAGACCTTCTGTAGTTGCAGTTGTGTTCCAGAAGGCCAGAGCTGTCGGCCCTGGCCTGCCCTTGCCTCTGCCAATTCTAGACCTGTCCTCTGCACACCGTGCCTGGTACCCCTGAGCTCCCTGGTTCCCACTCCTCCTAGAGGTTGTCCTCTGTCCGCTGTCCAGGGAAAGGGAGCCTCTCTGGTCCTCTTTGCAGAGGTCGCCCTCTTGTGGCCGTGTTAAGAATGGCCTGAGCCAGGAGCCTGCTTTGCTGCAGAGGGATCCGCCCAAGGCTGGGCCTCCAGTTTCTTCCTAGCTGGAGACCAAAGGGTGCAACCTCATGCAGGGCCCCTGAGAGTGGCACCATGCAGGTCATCACATGAGTGCTGCATGTCACACCTTTCCCAGAGTGTCTGCTTTGCTCTGCAGAGCACTGGGAAAGGGGCAGGAAGCCTGGACCTCTGTACCCAGAGGTGCCCATGGCTTAGCCTGAGCAGTTTCTTCAGCTGCACCCGGGACAGGTGCAGGCGCATGGCAAGAGATGTCTGCGTGGCTCTCCTGCGGGTGGCAGGCATGGGGGGGCCTTTCCTGAGAGCACCATGCAGGGCAGTGCTGCTCTGGTTTGGCTGGTGCCCTCTATGCTATGGGATGGGATCAGTGGCCTCACCTCTGAGCCCTGGAGGGCCTGGGCTGCCACGCTGGGCTGGTGCCAAGTGCCAGGGAAGCCTTGCACTAGCCCCTCTGGGAACAGGCTGCCCACACCGGTGGGATGCTGGGGCTGTGGACAGAAGGCAGAGCTCTGCACCAGGGTGGAGCTCTCTGACCACTGTGACTCACCAGACTCCTCGGGCACGGGTGTGTGTCTGATGGGCAGGGTGGTTGCAGGGACTGACACTCTTGGGGGCACAGGTGGGGATGGGCACTGAGGAGGTGGCCCAGAGGTTGCCCTGCCCCACCACGAGGTGGGTTCTCAGAAGCTATTGCTGGTGGTGGCTGTGGTATTTGTTTAGTCCTGGGCATTGGATCCTACACCTTCACAGTGAAATATATTTCCAGCCTTTAAAATAATTTATTGTAACATTTTGAAGCAGGGTCTCCATTTGCTGTTGTCAAGGCTGGCTTCCACTTGCTGTCCCCTGTCTCAGCCTCCCAGAATACTGGGATTGCAGGGGTAACCCTCACCCAGCCCTTGCTACGCCCTTGCTACGTGGTCTTTTTTTTTTCCCCTTATTTATTTATTTTATCAGTACCAGGGATCGAACTCATGACCGCATGCTCACAAGGCAGGCACTTATGCCACTGAGCTAAATTTCCAGCCCCTTGCTACGTGGTCTTAACAACACCCCAGGGCTGCCTCCTGGCCTCTGGCTTTGCATCTGGTACTGCTAGAGAAAAAGGTGGGTGGCTCCAAGGGTAGACAGGAGGGTCAAGCTGACAGAGTGCCCAGGCAGCTGAGTGTCCAGCCCTTCCCAGGTCCATCACAGACTGGCCTTCTGTCCGCTTGGATGAGGTTGATCCTGGGCCAGAGTGGTCGCTGCCTCTTCCAGGAAGCCTCTGGATTGCTGGGCAGCCCCTACTCTCCTCACCTCAGCCCCTTTCTGTCTTTGCTCCTTTGAGCCCTTTGCTGGAGGCCTGTGTTTAAGATCTGGTGTGGGCCTTAGGTCTGGGGCATGTGGGCCAGCCTACCCTAGGAGTAGAGAAGTGTATGTACCAGGGAAGGCAGAGGGGGCCCTGAGCCCTGCAGGTAGGGGGGCACTGGCCATCTGGGTGTCCCTGGCATCCTTGCTTGGACTGAAAAACTGAGCTCTCCCCTGGGGGCTGGTCCTGCACTCAAGGATAGTGTGAGTTGTAGGGAGGCTGACCCCAGTCTGTTCTGAGAGCTTCCCAGGGTCAGTGTGCTCTGGGGACCCTGGGGCCTGAGGCGTTGCACCAGGGCAGGACAGGGATCCATCTACTTTTCACTCAGACAGCCGAATCTGGCACTGCTGTGGTCAGTGTGGCCTCAGGTGTAGTCGGGGAGGGCTTCCTGAAGGAAGGGCCAGACCAGCAGAGGCCAAGAGGGTTATTGAAGGGGGTGAGGAAAAGCAGAAGAGTGGACTGGGGGAGCCTCGAGCAGGGACTAGGGCTGGGGCAGGGCTGGTGGGAAGGATGGAGCTGTGCGGGCCCACTGCTAGAGACCCCAAAGCCTCCGCCAAGTGTCTCAGGGTAGCTCCAGGGCAACAGGTGAGGCTGGCCTGTGGTTGGCTCTGGTGTAGAGTTAGGGAGTGGGCAGGGTGGACCCCAGGGCCTTGGCATACGTGGAGCCTCAGTGCATGCAGCGAAGACACCGGGTCCCCTCTAGTTACCTTAGTGCAAGAGCCATGGTGGCCTGTGGGGCTGGGGTCTTACCAAGCCCTGCCCACCCGCCTCTGTCTCCAGGTTTCCATTTATTTTTCTTTTTTGGGAAGTCATAAGCCAACAGAGCCAAGGTCTTCCTCTCTGCATAAATATTTAATAGTCAGAAGCACTTTCTTAAATGGAAAACTGGATCTGGGCCCAGGCGGAGGCCGGGGGTGGAGGTTGAGCTCCGACTCCCCGAATTCCAGCAGATCTTGCAGCCCCACACGGTGCCCTGTGGGGCTCTTCCAGACCAGGATGTGCTGTGCTTGGGAGGTGTGTCCTCTCGAGAGCCTCGGGCTGGTTCCATTCCTCGGGGGTCCGTAGGACTTGCTGGCTGTCCCCAGGCAAGGAGCCTCAAGTCGTGGTCCTGCCTGGACACAGCATAGATGCCGGGGTGGAAAAGGGCAGCTAGGGGCATGAAGGGGACAGGATGGCTGATGACCTCCCATGGGCAAGGTGGTTAGGGATCCCTCAGGTCCTATCCACAGCTGAACCCTGCCCTCCAGGGCTGCCCAGGCGCAGGCATCTGGGGCATCAGGAGGCTCTGGTGACTTAGCCCATCCAGGCCAGATCTGGGCTTGGGCCCTCGGCCTCCACATGCCCCAGGGAGGAGGTCAGAGCTGAGGCTGCTCTCAGACAGATGCATGTCCCTCAGCTCTTGGCCTCCCCATGTGTGAGCCCATGTGCAAGAGTGTGCCCTTCATGGGCGGGGAATAGGGCAGCCCCCCATTAGTGTTCCTGGCCCTGTGCTCCTGGTGACAGTGGCACACAGGCCCTCTCCTGACATATCCACTAGGAATGCCCTGCCTTGGCCTTCTCTGCCTGCTGATTCACTCTTAGCTGCCCCTGCCCCCCGCCCAGGCCCTGCATTTGCTGAGTTCCCATGGAGCCTGGGAGCTGGGCCAGGTTGCCAGTGTGTATGGGTGCTCGAGGCCTACCTGGACACTCAGGTCTCAGGGTCTGGGATGGGGGCAAGGAGATGCTGCTGTCCCTCTTCTGGCCCAGCACACTGAGCCCAGCCACCTGAGCCAGAGCCAGGCAGTGGGGTCCCTGGGAGCTAAGGCAAACCGGCCAGACCTGCTTGGGGGGAGGGAGCCCCTGAGGGGCAGGACAGTGGTCAGGGCCAGGCCCTGGTGGAGCACCCAGCCCGACCCTTTCCTCCTACCAGTCCACCCCAGCCTGAGGCCTCCAGCACCAGCACCTACTCTGACTCTGAGCCACAGGGGCCCTGTGCTGAGCAGACACACAGCATGTGCTGGGGGCTGCAGAGGGCCTGGGGGTGCATGGCTTCCTGCTGGCAGATGCTGTGCTGGGGAAGGCTATTCCTCCAGCTAGGGAAGGACGCAATACACAGGAGGACCAGAGCTGCAAGGCCCTCCCTCTGCATGCCATGAGGTGGGCACAGCTGAAAGGAGCCCTGTGCAGGGCTCCTGCCATGGCCCAGGGGAGCCAGGGAGCCAGGTGCAGCAGCTGGAACCAGGAGGTACTTGGTGGTTGGCTCAGGTGGCTGGGTTGGTTTGGATGCCCATGTTCAGAAGAACACAGTGGCAGCCTATGCAGGCCCACTTGGGCAGGGTGTGGCCCGGGGCGCTGACAGCCTGGCCGTGGTCCTCCAGCCCACAGCTCCCGGGGACACAGGAGCAGGCCTGGCCCACAACCCCTCGCACTGCATGACTGTTTTCTCTTCTGTGACCATGGGTTTTCACAGCAGCCTGTTTATGGCAGGATTAGGAGGGCTGCAATGGCTCTGGTGCTGGTCAGTCCCTCACCATCCAGGACAGGAGGTACCCCGGGCCTCTCACCCCTCCCTGGCTACTACTCCTGGTGGGCCTTGGCCATGGCTGGGCCCTGCTCTTGCTATCCTGCTTCCACTGCATGGAGGGCCCAGCCTGTCAGCTGGGCAGCACCATGGGCAGACCGTTCTCACACTGACTGCCCAAGGCCAACTGGGCCCTCCCTGTCCTGGAACCTGGACTGGGCTCCCAGCTGTGTGGGCCTGCTGTGGCCTGCCTGCCACAGGTACAGGTAGCCACAGCTGCCAGGTCTGCCCCCAGCTGGGGGTGCAGGGTGCGGCAGTTCCACAGCTGTGGGCTCTGCCCAGGCCTGCCAGGCGCCCAGAGCCAATGGCAGGGAGGGGCAGGCTGGGAAGCAGTGCACTAGATATGGGGATCAGGCCTGGGACGGGGAGGTGTTTCCATAGGACAGAGGGCAGTGGGCCCTGAGGAGTGAGGCTGACATGTGTGCGCTAGCAGATTTTGGGGGTCAGGCTGCCTTTAGGCCCAACGTATCCTTGGCTTCTTCTTTCCTTTTTTTGAAACAGGGTCTTGCTACATAGGTTAGGCTGGTTTTGATCTCATTGTGTGGCTGGCCCTGAAATTTCAGCCATCTTCCTGCCTCAGCCTCCTGAGTGCTGGGATTAAAGGTGCACACCATCGCGGCTGGCCCAGTTTGTCCTTGGGCAGTGCCTCCCTTTGCTCCCCTGCATCCCAGCCAGCATAGCTCTACACCTCCGCCTGGCACCCTCAGGGAAACAGGCCAGGCCTTGGGGGGGGACCCTGCCTCAGTCTCTGTCTGACCACACTGCTGGATTGTGCTCACACAGGCGGGGCAGCGGGTATGACTCAGAAGGCAGGCGTTTCCTCCGAGTCAGCTGCCTGGGCTGGGGGGGCCTGGGGGGGTTCCCGTTCACTGGCTTGCAGAGGCTGGGCCCTGGTGGGGGGAAATCCGCTCCTGCCTGTGTGGGAGCTGCCCTGCCCACTCCCTGGAGGAGCTGGGGTCTTGGCAGGGCTCAGCCTGCGGAAAGGGAGGGAGGGACAATGGGGGAGGGGCCGAGAGGGAGGGAACTGAGGGGGCGGGAGGCGGAGTTGGGCTCTTGGCGGGGGCAAGCTGGTGTGCTCCAGGCAGCTGCCTGCCCCTGCCCCCTTCAGCCCTGGCACCTGCCCATAGCACTCAGCAGGTCAGTGGGGCCGGGTGGCAGCCAGTGGGGGGCCAGCGGGCTGGTGCCAGAGGGCAGCTCCAGCTAACTTGTGCCAGGGCCAGCAGGCTGGGAGGGTGTCACCAGGGGCTGTCTGGACCCCAGAGGCCTGAGGCAGCCCCTCTTGGCTCCCAGAGCTGCCGACAACAGGTGAGTGAGGGAGGAGGACACTGGCCCTGGCGGGTGGTTTGGGGGGAGCCTGGGATATGGGAGTGGTGATGCCAGCGCCTCCACTTGGGCCTCTCATCAGTAGGACCCACAGATCCAAGCTGAGCAGAGTGGATCCAGGGACTGGGGTCTGGGGTTGGGTGGGGTCACAGAGGGCACTTGGGCATGGGCTGGTTTGCTTTTCCTGAGGGTTTGCTTTCCTGAGGGTTATTGCCAGATGGGGCCATAACCTGGGGTGGCAGCCTCCACAGAAAGGCTGGGGTTGACTGGTCCCCCTGGGAGGGGGTGGGCTGTTCCTGTTGGCTGCTGAATTCCTGGCAGTTGGGCTAGTTCACTTGCTCCTACTGCAGTTTCTCCAGGAGATGGCCTAGGCCTGCTGGCTGCCCCCTCTAGTCGCAGGATTTGGGTTCCAATGCAGGATGGAGGGGCTCGCCCCTTGCCAGGAGCTTTGACCAGCTCCTTCCCTTCCCCTCCTCCTCCACTTCTGGCCCTAGCATTTATTATGCACCTACTGTTGCCAAGGTTTGAGTTCTGTGTGAGCCAGTGTCCATGGCACTGGGGACCTGGCAGCATCCGGAAGCAGTGGCAGGATGACCAGATTCAGCAGGTGAGGCCCCATCAACCCCAGGTGTGGGCCCAGGCAGGAGTAGCTTTAGATGGATGACACTAGGGAGCTACAGAAGGTTGTTGCAGGAGAGGGTGGCAGGAACAGCCCTTGGATGCGTCCAGGCGTGGCGGGGAATGGTTTTGGTGGGAGAGGAGTCTCATGCCTGCTCAGGCGCCTGGCTGTTCTGACCCCTAACCCAGTTATCTGTGAAGCCATCAGGAGTGGGCTGGCCAGGCCTCAGATGCCCCGGTGTGCTCCACGAGGTCTGCAGGCCCCGTGACGGCCAGCAGAGCTTGGCACCCTCCTAGGGAAGCTCCAGGCTGGGTGCGGCCCGAGTGTCGTTCCAGGGCCTCAGCCCAGAGAGTGCTGCCTCAGTCTCCCACTGCCAGGTCAGCTTTGGGTCCATCCTGGCTGGCACCTGCACCTGTGTCCTCATATGCCCTGCACACCCACCCTTAGGCCACCACTGCCCAGGTGATCTGCAGATCTTGTCGCTGAGCTGGAGGCCAAGCTGGACAGCACTGGGTTTTGCTCTAGCCAGTGGCTCCCTCCTCCTGGCCCTGCTTCAGCACCCCTGGGGGTGGGGGTGTGCAGGTCGGCCAGGCAGGCAGGGTTCTTCTTCCACACCCCGGGCCCAAACCCGCCCTCCCCCGCTTGCCAGGGTGCTCAGGACCCACCCTAAAATAGCCCAGCTTGGGGCGCAGCTCATCCCACCCAACCAGGAGCAGAGGGGCCCTGGGTCCCTCTCAGGGTGCAAGGAGGAGCTTAGTGGTGGCATCTAGAACTGTGTGGAGGGACAAGTGTCTGGGAGGTGCCAAGTGCTAGCACAGGATCTGCTGGGGCTGGCTCAGGTGTGTCACCTTCATGTTGTCTTTGTCAGTAGCCAGTGTCACTCCCCCAGTGCCAGGGCTGGGCTGTGGATGGAGGATATGATGCAAGGCCCTGTGCTTCTGCAGGGGGCTGGATGGGCAGGGTGTCCCCCTTCCTGTCTGTGTGCCCTGGGGTACAGAGGGGCCTGGCAGTGCCCCAGCTGTGTGCCACAAGCTGGTCACGCCACTGCCCGGACCCCGAGTGTTGCTGTGAGGGATGGGCTTCAGTGAGCTGTGGCTGGGCCCTCCCCTCCAGGGCGTGGGGAGTTACCATGCAGTCACCCACACAAGTGGCCCTGTGCAGGGTGGGGCTCTGCAGGCCCTGGTAGTCCCTTCCTTATCTCAGTAGGTGGCCTTCCCAGGCCTTGGTGTCTTCCCCTTACCCACCAGGCCCCACCTTGGAGACGGAAAGTGAGGCTCTGGGCACAAGAGAGAAGCCAAGGCCTGGAAAGCATGGGCTTGCTTGTGCCGTCCTAGCTTACAGGAAGGGGAGCTGGCTCAGAGCCCCCGCCTGGCCCCCATCCCACGCCCTCCCTACCCCTGGGCCCCCACAAAGTCAGGTCAGATCTGGTAGGTAGCTGTTCGAGGTGCAGAGTGGTGGGACCCTGGGGTGCAGGCTGGTGTCTGAATGTCCAGTGAGGTGGGTCATGGGGGCAAGGCTGTATGGCCGAGGATGTGCCAGGAGAGAGGCAGGGTTTCCTTTTCTTGCTTGGATGGGGAGCAGAGACTTGGGGTGACCAGAGCGCTGGGCACTCACATCTCACCTAGGGTGGGTTTTACAGATGTCTAAAACTGATGTCGGGGCTTTCCTGAGGGGCCCTAGGCATCAGGAATGGTAGGCAGGAGGTGGGGTGGGCTTTGCTGGCTCCTGGCCTCCTCACAGCCAACCCTGGGGTGCCATCCCTCACCCAGAGCCAGGTCTTGGTGCAGCCACCTTGGAGGAGGGCAGGGGGAGGCCTGAGAGGAGCCAGGAGCTGTTGGGGCTGTGCAGGTGCAGGGCCCCTGCCCCTGAGCAAGGTCCAACTCAGTGGGCTTGTTTGGGGGTCCAGGCACCCTGGCCAGAGCTACAACCGGACCCACAGCCACAGACTGGATCCCTGACTCCTCAGGGGATGTCTGCAAGGCCACAGCATCCACCAGGGGACAGGAAGCAGTGGTCCCTGGGGCAGGAGGCATCCTGTGGGATGGGGGTGTGCCCCCCATGATCTACAGCTGCAGGGGCCTCAGTCTAGGGTGCGGACCAGCACAGGCCCTTGAAACCTTGAAGTCCCCTGGTGGGTGGTTTGGGGTTTGCCCTCACCCCCATCATGAGGGAAGTTTTCTCTGGAGCTGGGCCTGTGTGTGGAGCTGGCATCCGATCAGCACTGTTTTTTCTTTGAACATTTAATACCAGTCAAGGGTCTGGGGCCTGGAGTCCTGTTTGTGAGGAGGTTTTGTTTTTTCTGTGTTCCAGTAAAATTTTATTCACAGAACCTGCAACGTGAAGGCCCCTTTAATTTACTGACTTCCTGTCTCCTGAGCAATAACATAGTACCTGGCACAGTGGAAGGCCCTTAGGGTCATAAAATATCACTTGAAAATCTGTAGAGCCAAAGTCAGCAAGGGAGGGCAGAGCTGCCCGCCCCCCATCCCGCGCTTGGGCCAGCTTTTCGTGCCATCAGCAGGGCCTGCCCACACGCCGTGTCTTCCAGTGCAGTGCTCTCTCTCTTGATTGGTCTCAGTCTCCAGATTTCTTGGCATGAAGCTTATCACTTCTTTGTCTGACTTTGTGTAGAATTTTGAAACTTTTATTGGGAAAGATGCAAATTGTGATCCCCTAGTGGCCAGCACCCCGGCTGAGAAGAAGCCAACATTTCTCCCCAGTGCCCCACTGCCTGGGCTGCTACCGTGTCCAAAGTGACCCTGGCCGTGCACCCAGGACAGGGGCCCCAGCTGCCCCGCACCCTCAGCAGCCTTGGGGGGTGCTCCTCAGGGAGCACGCTGGGTCCTCCTGTGGCTCTGCATGATGGTGCCCCGCGATATAGACCTTGGGTGCCACCCTGTGTGTAAATTCCCCCTGTGTGTCCTCATTTGTCAATTCCCTTTCCAACGTTTTCTTGCCCATTTTTCTTTTTCTTTTTTTTTTTTTGGTGATGGTGGGAATCAAACTCATGGCCTCACCCAAGAGAGGCTCCAGCACCTACCATGTCCTCTGCCCTGCCATTTCAGAGCATCCTTTGGGAGCTGTCCTGTAACCGCTGACCCACAGTGAGCCCATATTTTCAGGGGTGAGGTGTGGGTGTCTCAGGTGCCCCTCAGAGCCTCTGCCAAGCATGGGCTATGTACCCTGAGTCTCAGTGTGGCTGGGTTTAATCTGCATTTCCCTGTGATGAAGCATGTTGACCACTTTTTCTCATGCTTATTGGCCATTTGTATGTCTTGTTTTGTGAACTGTCTGTTCAAATCTTTCATTAATTAATTAATTTTTTTTTTTGAGACAATGTCTTGCTCTGTATTCAGGCTAGGCTTGAACTCATTATGTGGCCCAGGGAGGACTTGAATCCTCCTGCCTCAGCCTCCCAAGTGCTGAGATTATAGGTGCGCACCATCACACCCAGCTTCAAATCTTCAGTTTTTTGCTGTGGTTTTTCAATTAACATATTAACAATCAGAGTGCTTAATTACATATATGCCATTGCACCTGTGGTGTGTGTGTGTGTGTCTGTGACAAACATGTGTTCTAATACCCCATGTCAGCTCTATTATGGACTCGGGTATGCAGCTTTCTGTGTGAAGGTGGCGGTGCTGTGGATGAAGTGTGGCATCTTTTACCCTTCAGTGTGCCTTCCAGGGACATGTGTTCTGTGAGAACCACCTAGAACTTGATCCGTGGTCCCCCCTACCTCACTCTGACCTTCACACCCTAGCTTTCTCCTGCCTGCTTTCCATCTGTTAATTCTATAGTATTCCTGTGTCACACGCTGTGCAGCTTCACAGAGGTATAACTTGCTTACCCTAAAGCCTACCCTGCAGTTCATTTGCTTATGGTAACCTGACAGGGTTTACGCACCACCACCAGTTAGCCTGGACCCTCGCCCTGTCCTGGGAACCCCACCCTGGGAGGTCTGTGCTCACCCCAGCCCTGGCCCCGGGTGACACAGCCCAGTTCTGGTAAGACACAGCCTAGAATCCCACATTATCTCCTGATCTCTCCAGCCACTCCCTTTGCCTGCTCTTGTCACGCCTGAGTCATGTCTGCACATGTCACGGTCCCAGTGACATGGAGCTGGCAGTCCTGCCTGAGAAGGGTTTGTGTGAATGGCCGTGCCCCAGCCTCGCTGCCCCTCTGTCCACGAGGCCTGAGACATGGTGGCATCTGTAGCAGGGATTGGGACCAGCTGGTTTCTCTAGGTGGAAAGTTTGCCAGCGGTCACCTTGTGCCCTTGCAGAAGTCAGAGCGAGGAGGCTCAGCCCTGTGTGATGGGCCTGTGGGTGGTGGTGGTCCACCCCAGTGACAGGTCACTATCCCAAGGTACAAGGTGTCTCTGGGGTGTCGATGCCCTTCATGTCCACCCACCATGCAGGACCTGCTCTGCCTGTGCCTGTGGGAGTGTCCTTTGTTTTGAAGGACAGTTTGCTGCTATCACATTCCTGGTGGACACCTTTTCCCTTTGGAGCGTGGCTCCCGCCGTTCAGAAGCCAGGGTGCGGTGTTCTCCACCAGGCGCTGACGCGGCGGGCGTGGGCCGGCTCCTTTTTTTCCGGTCCACCATTGCTCCTCAGCTGTTTTCTGCCTCTTTCTCTCCTGGTTCAGCCTCCCCACAGAGCTCCGAGGCTCCTTGTTTTCCCTTCTGATCTTGAACAGGATACTTTGTATTAATTTACAAGGTTTCCATTCTTCCTTCTGGATTCCCTGCCCTGCAGGTAGACCCTGCTGTTAAATGTCAGCTCCAGAATTTTCACTAGATATGAGGAGCTTGTCTTCCCCTTTCCCTCCTCCTCACTGCTGCCTCCGCTCTTCTTTCGGTGGTGCTGGGATTGAACTCGAGGCCTTCACAGCAAGCTGCGTCTTCCGCTGTTTTTATTTTGTATTTTGAGATAGAGTCTCACTATATTAACAAATGTGCACCACCATGCCTGACGGAGTTCCACTTGGGTGTGAGAGTCTGTCTTTGTTGGCTATTGTCATCTTTCCCATGAGTTTTTAAGGCCCATTTTCACAGCAGGTTGTGGTGGCGGCTCTGAGGTCTGTTACACCAAAGCCCTTCAGATGGGGCTGCCACTCTTGCTCCCCGCGTGGGTCAGACCTTCTAGCTTCCCTGTGCGCCCTGGGATCTGTCCTTTAATGCTGGTGGCCAAGGTGGTGGATTGCAGCAACTTCGTTCTCCTTTTGCTCTGGGCATGGTTGTTCATGTGTTGGTTTGGTAACCCCTGGGACTTTATCCGCACAGTCTGCTCCTGTCCTGGGTCCCAGCCCCAGCCCCAGCCACCAGGCTGGCCCACCCCCTGCCCTGTGCCGCCCTGTCTCCCCTGCCCGTGCCCTGATGCCCCACCTGCATCTCCACCAACTGACACCCCTTTCCCTGCAGTGTCTGGCCACCAGCTGCAGCCGGAGGAGCCAGATGCGGAGACCGAAGAAGACACCTCTGTAGGTTACCCACCCCTGATGCCACCCACCCTCGCCGGGACCTGGTAGGGCCTGAGGGGCTGAAGGTGACTCACTGTCTCTTCCTGTCAGGTGACTGAGGGGCCTACAGGGGAGGTCATCCGGCCCCGGCCACAGGGGTCTTCACCCATCTACGAATGCTCGACAGAGGGGGCCGGCTTTGGAGTCCAGGTGAGCCCCGCCGAGTGTGCCCCAAAGCTGTCCTCTCTGCTGCCTGGTGTCCCAGGCATTCATCCCTCTGCTCAGGCAACCCAGCCCAGGGTGGTATGGTGTGGGGTGCCTGGCCCGGCACCCGCGCACCTGCGGGCTTCTTCCAGCTGCATCAGTGGGGACATGGATAGGGACCTGCCCTTGCCGTTCAGGGCGGCAACTCTGCCTGGGGCTGGGTGAGGGTGATGCCCAACCCCTGTGGCTGCAGGACGACGTTGCCAGTAGGCGAGGGTCCTCCGGGAGACGGAGATCCTGGTGGAAGCGGGACTCGGGGGACGTGCAGACTTTCTCCGGCATGAGTTGCACAGAGGTAGGTGTGCAGAAGGCACGGTGTGGGGAAAGGAGACTGAGAATGTGTGGGGTTTTGGGGAGCAGACCCTTCCTGGGTTTAGGGCACAGACCCGGCTGTCCTGCAGTGCACTGGGATGGCCAGGGTCACTAGTGCCCAGGCTGTGAGGCAGAAAGGTGCCAGGCTCTGTGGGTGTCTGGCTAGGTCTCACTGCCTCCAGGCCAGGCAGGCTGCACCCAGGGCCTGTGCTTCCCTTGGGGTTTTGTCCTCCTTGACCCAGGCACTGGGGAACCTGTGATGAAGAAAGCATTGGTGGTGGACATGCTGTGTCCATGTCCCAGTAGATAGGTGGGGACAAGAGGAGGCAGGTCCCACTTGCAGCTGCCTGCAGTTGCCTTCCTCCAACTTGGCCGGTGTCCCCACTTCTGCCCCAAGCTGCCCAGGGAGACAGGCAGACAGTGCAGCCCCAGTCCTCTGAGGACACAGCCCCTGCAGGGATACCCACAGCAACTGGCACATGCTTACCTTGGCCCTGGTGTGCTTCTGTCCAGCCTGTGCAGGAGGTGACAGAGGTGACATTCAAGACAGAGGTGGAGGCGGGAGCCAGTGGCTACAGCGTCACAGGCGGCGATGACCAGGGGATTTTCATCAAGCAAGTGCTCAAAGACTCCTCTGCAGCTAGGCTCTTCAGCCTGAGAGAAGGTGTCTGTCACTGGCCAGGGTCTTTGCCCTCGGCAGTAGGGTGGGCGGGAGCAGGAGCTGGGGAGGCTCCAGGGCTCCACCCACCTGCTCCGGGCTCTCTTGCCCAGGCTGGGGGCCTCTGATGCCTCCTGCCTGAGGTGGGCACTGAGCTGGGGTTCCCCATTCTCCTCCAGGTGACCAGCTGCTCAGTGCCACCATATTCTTTGATGACATCAAATACGAGGATGCGCTCAAGATCCTGCAATACTCAGAGCCATACAAGGTGCAGTTCCAGATCAAACGGAAGCTGCCTGCCTCCAAGGATGAGGGCTGGGCTCTCCGCAGCCCCCAGCACAGGTCCGAGGCCACGGAGAAGCAGGTGAGGCCATGCAGGGAGGGGCCTGCATGGCTGCTGTGCTGCCTCTCGCAGTGTCCACAGCACCAACGTGTGTCCTCTCCCTGTGTTGCAGGACAAAGAAATTGCAGACGGGTCTGCAGAGATACCCAAGAAGACCCTGGAGGAGGAC
Organism: Hydrochoerus hydrochaeris; assembly: GCA_004027455.1. Taxonomy (NCBI): domain Eukaryota; kingdom Metazoa; phylum Chordata; class Mammalia; order Rodentia; family Hydrochaeridae; genus Hydrochoerus; species Hydrochoerus hydrochaeris. Next base: position 60,110 of record PVLA01010605.1, read on the forward strand.
GGAGACCAGGAGAGACTCATCGTCAAGCCCAGGGAGGCCCGAAGCAGGAAGACCCGGGAGAGGCTCTCATGGCCCAAGTTCCAGGCCATAAAGGGCAAGCAGGGGCCAGGACCCCGGCGCTCACACAGCTCCTCCGAGGCCCAGGAGCGTGGCAGTGCTCGGGAACTGTCCCCCACCAGTACAGACACAGAGGTCCAGTGCCCAGCGGAGCATGGGGAGCAGAGTACAGGGCCAGATGGACAGAGGAGAAGGAGGAGATTCCCAACCCTGAGGTTCAGGACGGGCTCCAGGCCGGACTCATCTATCACTGGGCGCCAGGACAGAGAGGTGCTCAGGGGACTGGATGGCACCAGGAAGCTGGAGGACACAGGGGTGGATGACAGGAGCCAGGCGGACACAGAGGCACAGGAGGCCAGGCAGGACGCAGAGCCTAGCTCCCTCGGACACTGGGAAAGGGCTGCGGTGAAGCAACAAAGGGGGGTGAAGCAGGTAAAGCCCAAGGGGGAGACAAGCGCAGGCGAAGAGGTGGGAGCCGGGCCGCCGATCCTGGATGATGAATGGGAAGAACTGCAGAGCCTGACAAAAAGGACCACAGCAGTGTCGCTCAGGGGTGCAGCGGTTGCAGAAGGCACACAGAGCTTACCGAAAGAAATGCACGTCCAAATACGCCACTTAAAGACACCTACATTTACATTTCCCAGGGAGAAGGTGCCAGAGTTAGAAGACAAGACGTGGCCAAGGGTGGAGGAGATGAGGGGAGGCTGGGCGGGACCTGAGGCTGCAGGACAAGCAGACGCCGAATCAGAGGACAAAACACTGAAAATCATAGCAGGGATGGGAAGGAGAGAAGACAAAAAACATGGGGAGACAGAATTGAGGGGAAAACAGGCTGACATGTCAGGAGACAGGGACATGGAGAGGGGGGAACTAAAGATGAAACTGCCCAGGTTCAAAATGCCAGCGTTTGGGTGGTCGCCAGCAAAGGAGGGAAAGAGACAAATGAAAAATGATACCAGAGAAACAGAAGAAAGTTCAGCTTCACTGGGAACAACTGACACAGACATGAAGGGCCCTAAGGAAGAGCTGAGTGGCCCTGAGCTGGAGGTTGCGCTACCCAGCGTGGAGGTGGACATGCAGACCCCCATTGGCAAGCTGGAGGGCAAGGTGGCTGCCAAGGACAGCAAGTTCAAGATGCCCAAGTTCAAGATGCCCTCCTTTGGCGTGTTGGCACCTGGCAAGTCCATCGAGGCCTCGCTGGAGGTGTCCGCGCCCAAGCTGGAGGCCGAGGAGGCCCTGCCCGCCATACAGGGAGACCTGAAGAGCCCTGAGGCCAGCTCTCAGCTGCCCTCCACCGACATGGACCTGCCGGCTGGCCAGGTGGCCGTGAAGCTGCCCGAGGGTGCTCCGCCCGAGGAGGAGCTGGGTGCCGTGGGCACAGGTGCCAGGCTGAAAGGCCACCTGCCCCGGGTGCAGATGCCCAGCATCAAGATGCCCAAAGTGGACGTCAAGGGCCCCAAGGGTGAGCTGAGCGGCCCCAGCATCGAGGTGGACATGCAGGCCCCCGGCGGCAAGCTGGAGGGCAAGGTGGCCACCAAGGACAGCAAGTTCAAGATGCCCAAGTTCAAGATGCCCTCCTTC
>PVLA01010606.1:0-61731 GCA_004027455.1 Hydrochoerus hydrochaeris
TGTAAAAAAGAGAAAATAGGAAGTGCTATAAAAGATATAACTGCATGTATATTTATGTGTGCAGGATTGTTACCCATATTTCTTAGTTCTTGTTTGATTGTTGAACAGATCTGTTTGCAGTCTCACTGCTTGAGTGTCTATTTTGTGTGCTTTAATTTTGTAACTTGAACAACTATTTCTAAAAGAGCAATATGTAATTAATCAACTAGTGATTTCTGTTTTAATTCTGTAATATTTCTCTCCTTTTTGTTTTGTCCCTTTAAATAAAAAATTTTAAAAAAAAAGGATGAACTTTTAGATCTGCCTTTTGCCAGGATGTGTGCAGTAGGTTTGCTACTACTGGTCTAGTATCTCAATTTCTCTTCCCCCCCCTCCCCACGGTACTGGGGATTGAATTCACAACCTCACAATTGCCGGGCAGGTGGTTACATTGCTGAGCTAAATCCCCAGCCCAATTTCTCCTTCTTACTGTATTTGATTTCTCCTATTTGTGCTGGTTTTATTTTGTTGTTTCTAGGGTTTTTGTTTTGTACTGGGAACTGAACTCAGGGCCTCGTGCTTGCTGGGCAGGTGCTGTGCTGCTGAACTACATCCCAGGCTGTTTCTAGTTTCTTGATATAAATGCTTATTTGTTCCTTCAACACATTCATCTATGTGACAGATGCTGTATCAGTTGCTTTGGATAGGGAAGATAATGAAGATTAGGCCCACAGATGAAACCTCCTTATTATATTATTTTTTCACTGAATAGAACTTTGGTGACATTTCACAAGGTTAGATATATAGGTGTCTCATTATCATGAATTTCTAAAGAATTTAGAGGTTATGGCTGTAGGTTCAGTGGGTACTTATCTTGCATAATGCCCTGGATTTGGTCCCCAGCACCAAAAACAAAAACAGAAATGCTTTCTAGCTGAGCATGGTAGCACATGCCTATAATCACAACATTCAAGAGTGAGGCAAGAAGATCCCAAGTTTGAGCCAGCCTGCACAGCTTACTGACTTGGTAAACACACACACACACACACACCAAGGCTGCAGCCTAGCATAGTGTAAAATCCCTGGGTTCAAGCCTCAGTACTGCAAAATAATTAAAATAAATACATAGCATATAATTTCAGTTTTGACTTTGAATATTTATTATTGCAATTTCAAACATACAAAAGGAGAAATGTTAGAACAATGAACCATGAAAAATTTCACTTCAGTAATTACCGACATTTAGCAATCTAGTTTCCATCTCTGCCAATTCACTTTCTAGTGCCTGTTTCAATGCAAGTCTGCATATCTTATTTCATAAATACTATTAACTCTACCACATAGGACATTTTATTTTTTATAGCCATGTTGGTATTAGCATCCCTAACAAAATTAATATTTCTAAATACTATCTAATACTTGGTCCAGGTACACGTTTCCTCCATTATCTCCAGTGTCCTTTTCCATTTTATTAAAACCAGGTTCAAGAAATGCACACATAATGAATTTAGTAGTCTTGTCTCTTAAGTCTCCCTGATTATTAATACCTGCCTCTCTGCTTGTTCATGTCACTCATTACTTGATGATATCAGGTCGTTTCTGGAAAAATTTACACATTCTGGATCCAATCAGCTGCTTCCTTGTAAATTTACTTACCTATTCCCCAAATTCTTGGCTTTAAAGAATGTGATTTAAAAATATGATTCCTTCTGTTTATTATTTTGGCAACAGAGTGCATGCTTCCACTAGCTCTATATCAAGTGGTACAACTGTTTGATAGTTCCATTTTTATTGAGGTTCAAATTGGCCAGTGTTCTGAAGTGATCAGCTTGATAATTTCTCTATAAAACCTTTCACTTAATAGTTTTAGCATCCATTGAAAATCGTTTTCTGGACCCATTACTTCACTAGAATCTAGGAAAGACAGATTTGTTAAATCCTATCATTTATTCCATATTTACTGGTTAGACTTAAATTTAAAAAAAACACTCAAATTTGATGAATTTTTGATGACCCTGATATTTGGTTCACATGGGGAAAAGAAGGCTCATCCTCCAATATTGATTTTAAGAATGATGAGTTGATACCCTAATATCTTTCATAACTGGCCAAATTAAGCAGAACCAAATAAACTATCAAACTACCAGTAGATTCATGTCAAAATACCCAACTATAAACACTAATTGAAGATGGAGCAATTATAGTGACAATAATTAAATGATGTTTTGTTATACAAAAGTTTTACAGGCATGCACCAAATTAAATTCCCACGTGGTAGCTTCTTATACCATATTTTTCATAGTGTGATTACCCTTGAACTGTGTCCAGACAAACGGGTGCTATGTCATAGAGAGGGAAATTGCTTGATTCTTCAACAACTGTATTCTTAACAACTGTACACTCATGAAAATCATACAGTTCTTTTAACTGTGAAATTTCTAATGCAACTCAAATGCTGAAGAAATTCTCATTCACTACAATTTCCTAGGTTTGACCTAAAATAAATTATTTTCAGTTTAGTAAATGTTGCAATGTGACAGGAAGCATTTCTACATTTATCACTGCTATAGTAATTTTGTTTCAAAAGGATCCACTAATACTAATAAAAATAATAATACATAATATTTACAGAACACAAGCTATGTGACTGCTATTCTTCAAAGTATTAACTACTTAATCCTCACACAACAATTTTATTACACAGCAGGGCAGGATGACTAAACTGCTCCCCAATGGATGCTGTCTTTTGCTATTCATGTGCAGGCCCCTTCTTGTGACAGTAAGCTGATCTAGTAATTTATTTCTAACTAGTGGAAGGTAGCAAAGGTAATGGGGATGTCGTTTCCATGATTTGATTCTATATTACTTCCTTGCCAGCAGACTTTCATCTTGCTGCCAACCATCTTCTTGGCTTGCACACTTTGATGAAGCAAGCAGTCATGTTGAAGAGGTCGCTGAAGAGGCAAGGAAATGTAACAGCCTGCTAGAGACTGAGGATCATGATGCAGCACCCCAGAGGGAAAGGAATTCAGGCATCCATTCTGTTAGCTTAGATATAGATCCTTCCTTAGTCAACCCTTCCAGTGACCACAGTCCCAGCCAGCCTTGCAACTAAGAAGCCCAACTAAGTCAGGACTGTTTTCCAGATACAGAGAAATCGTGAGATAACAAATATGTTTTTTTTAAGCTGATTTTTTGGTGATTTATTATACAGTAATAAATAATACATACAACTGCTGTACCAATTATCATTATTTTACAATTGAACAAAATGAGGCACAAAATGATGGTATCTTGTCTAATATCACAATGATAAAGTAGTAAAAGGAAACAATGACAGATAAAGAAAAACATTTTTCAACATTCATGACATTGTTCTCTCATATGAATTTGAGGAAGATAATGTTTTAATGATGAAGAAAAGATTTTAAAGTAACATACTCTCTTCAAAATAAAACATCTTATCCTTACTTGTAAGCAGAAAACAAATGTTCTCAAAACCAGATTTAAAGGTGTTTTATAATATAATGTACATTTGAAGGCTTTTCTGTATTAAATTCCATTATGAATCTTCTGATGTTGAGTAAGGTGTGAATGCTGTCTAAAGGCCTTCTTACATTCCTTACATTTGTAGGGTTTCTCACCAGTATGAATTCTCTGGTGCTGAGTAAGGAATGAATAAAGTCTAAAAGCCTTCCCACATTCCTTACATTCATAAGGTTTCTCCCCAGTGTGAATACTCTGATGCTGAGTAAGTTGTGAGAGCAATCTGAAAGGTTTTCTACATTCCTTACATTCGTAAGGTTTCTCCCCAGTGTGAATGCTCTGATGTTGAGTAAGCTGTGAGAGCAGTCTGAAGGCCTTTCCACATTCTTCACATTCATATGGTCTCTCACCAATATGAATGCTCTGATGTGAAATCAGTTGTGAGTAACTACTAAAGGTCTTCCAGCATTCCATACATTCATAGGGTTTCTCACGAGTATGAATTCTCTGATGGCGAACAAGTTGTTGTCTTAATCTGAAAGTCTTCCCACATTCCTTACACTCAAAGGGTTTCTCACCAGTATGAATACTCTGATGGACAGTAAGCTGTTGGCATATTCTAAAGGCCTTTCCACATTCCTTACATGCATAGGGTTTCTCACCAAAGTGAATTTTCTGATGTACTCTAAGGTCTGGGCCACATACAAAGGCCTTCCCACATTCCTTACATTCATAGAGCTTCTCAGAAGTATGAAGTCTCTGGTGTCTAGTAAGGTGTGTACACTGTCTAAAGGTCTTTCCACAGTCCTTACACTCATAGGGCTTCTCACCAGTGTGAATCCTCTGATGCCGAGCCAGCTGCTGATGTACTCTAAAGGCCTTTCCACATTCCTTGCATTCGTAAGGCTTTTCACCAGTATGAAGCCGCTGATGTTGAGTAAGTTCTTGGAGCACTGTAAAGGCCTTGCCACAGTCCTTACATTCATAGGGTTTCTCACCAGTATGAAGCTTGTGATGTCGAATAAGGTGTGCACGCTGCCTAAAGGCCTGCCCACATTCCTTACATTTATAAGGCTTCTCACCAGTATGAATTCTTAGATGTTGACTAAGTGTTGAGCGACGAATAAAAGTCTTCCTACATTCCTTACATTCATATAACTTTTCTCCATTGTGAACTCTCTGATAATCTGTAAGAAAATTTTGCTTTTTATAAGTGGTCATTTTTTCAGAGCCTATTTTCACTTGCCCAAAATACTCCTCTTGTGGTTCTTTTTGGCCCTCAATGTTGCTTTTGCATTCCCAGTCATTTCTAAAAATGGAGCCCTGAAGGCTGTAACTTTTAATTCTTTCCATTATTTCCCACTGTAGTGAATATATTTCATAAATGTCCTTTTCTGGAGATAAGGCATTGGTCCTACATCTGGACTCCAAATCTGTAAGAAAATAAGAAAGCAAACACATGCTATTTTCCTGTTCCAGAACAAAGAAAACTTCCAAAGAGAAATAAAATAATGCCTATGACTATATCTCTCTAGAATATAGAGATTTCTGCTACAATACTACATATGCATACCTAAAAACCAGCATCTTCTACAAAGTATACACTACAAATAACTGAATCCATGGGAAATACAGGCTTGTAGAGGACCACTTAACTCTATATAATTTTATTAGCAGAGTACTAACAAATGTAAAGATGAACACATGGGCTTCTTTTAATTAACAAGGTATAAGGCCCACTTGATAGTCATTTTTATATGTTACTAAATTTGATTTGCTAATATTTTGTTAATAATTTCACTCCTACACACATGAAGAATATGAATTTATAATTTTTTTGGCAATTTCTTTGTCAAGGTATGATATGACAGTTATACAGGCCCAAGCGAGCGGAGAGGTGTTCTTTCCTTTCTGACAAAATTGTGTATTACCCAGGCTTTGTGGAGCATACCTGTAAGCCCAGCACTCAGGAGGCTGAGGCAGGAGGATCATTGAGAGTTTGAGACCAGCCTGGCCTACAAACTCTCAAGGCCAACTTGAGCTACATAGTGAGATCTTGTCTCAAAAATAAATAAATAAATAAATAAATAACAACAACAACAAACTCTGTATTAATGCCATTCACTCTTTCTTCCTTAAGTATTTGATAAAATTCATCAATGAAACAATGTGGGGCTGACATTTTCTTTGTGGTATGATTTTGGATAATGAATTCAATTACTTTAATAGGCATACTGTTACTTGCTTTTTTACCATTTTTTGTCAGTTCTAATAAATTATATTTTTCAAAAACTTTTTCCGCTTCATTTAACTTGTAAAATTTATTGGCACAAAGTTATTCATAGAATTCTCTTTGTATCTTTTTTTTTTTTTTTTGTACAGGCAATTGAACCCAGGGCCTTAGCACTGAGCTACACCCTCAGACATTTTTGAATTTTTATTTTGACACAGGGTCTTGCTAAGTCATTAAATTGCCCTCACTGGGCTGTGCTTGTAATCCTCCATCCCTCTGTGTCACAGAGTGGAGGTCTTACTATCTTTTAATGGCTTTATGAGATGAAAACCAATCCCTTCTGTATTCCTGATATTAGTAATTTATGTTGTCTTTTTTTCTTGATTAGTCAAACTAGTTGAGTTTTGGCTGTATTTTCTTTTTCTATTTTGTTGATTTCATATATGTATTATCATTTCATCTATGAGAACAGCTCCTCTCTTTGAAGTGGGAAGCACTTCAAAGTGGGAGATGAAAAATAGCATAATCAAGGTCAACAGAAAGTGACTTTGCTAGTCCAAACTTGAAAGTTCTTATTTTACTTCAGGTCTCAACACTTTCCCTTACAGCCTGTGGGCTTTTTTGTTTTTTCAGTACCAAGGATTAAATCCAAGGCCTTCACACTGAGTTACATCCCTAGCTGCCTGCCTCCTGTCCCCTTTTATTCACATTTTGAGACAGAATCTTACAAAGTCACTAACTTACTCAAGCTGGCTTCACACTTGCAATTCTCCTGCCTTGACCTCCCAGAATGAATGATGAGATTACATACATGTCCAGCTAATGGGTTTTGCATTTTGTTTTGACATAATGCAAATCGAGCGCAGGCCTTGAGCATGTGAGGCAAGTGCTAGCCCACATGCCCAGTCCTCTCTATTTTGAGATAGGTTATCGCTAAGCTGACCAGGCTGGCCTTGCATTTAGGAGGCTGATGCCTCAGCTTTCCAGGTAGATGGGATTGTAGACATGCACCACCATGCTTGGCGGCTACAGGTATTTGAAGGGAGAGCTCCAAGGACCTCAAAGCTGTGCCTCCACTCTACACAGGCTAATTATGGTGTGCAGTAATCATTTCTCTGTGCCTGCTCAGCTCTCACTCACCAGGACAAAAGGTTCTTGTTCCTTCCTTCACCACTATCCCAGGTTCCTTCCCTTCTTCCTCCAATAAGGTTATCACATCAGGTTTAGAAACAAAAGCTCCTGCTTAAAGGGAAAATGTCATGTGAAATTATAAAGTCCTAAAAGTCCTTCCATTCAGATTTGGTTAAATTTATAATTAACCACAAATCAGAATGGTACCTTATAAAGCCTAAATGCAAGGGAAATGAGGAACTCTCTTTTTAGGCAAACTCAGGACCATAAGGCATAGACCCCAGGTGATGTGATTAAGGACAGGCTTTAATATGATTTAAGCTCACACAGGTTCTGTTGAGAAGCAGTTTTTTGTAGTGATTAAGAACACAGACTTTGGATCAAGACTGCCTACTTTTAAATCCTGCCTCTGTTACTGTTACCTCCGTCAGTTATTAACCTCTTGTGCCCAAGTTTTCTCATCTGAAATAATAATTATAAGGAGTAACTGAAGAGTACTCAACAATGAACACTGCTCAGAACAGTGTCAAACACAATATGTATCATACCATACTGATGCCTTACAAACTCCTTTAATTTTCATTTTTTCTTTTTTTTTAAATCTCTTTTGATTTTTAGAGAAACTTAATGGTCCAGTGAGTAGTTATCTTATTTTAGAAGAGTTAAAAAGGAATATGAGGTGCATGAGACAACTCTGGGCACAAGTACAATATGACATTTGGTTCCCGAAACAGTATGTGTAGCATACTCAAATCCAGCCTCTTGGATACTAAGGGAAACAGGAATTACAAAACTCTGAAGGAAATGTGAAGGGCACCACAGGCTGGGAATGTTTAAGTAGTGGAACCTATTTATGATCTAACAAAGCCTAGCCACTGTTTCTCTTTTTTGTTTTTAGCTTTTTGGGGGGGGGGGCAGAGTTTGGCTTTTTTGAGACAAAGTCTTGATGTGTAGTCCAGGTTGGTCTTTAACTCACTATGCAGCTAGTCTTGAACTTGTGGCAATCCTCCTGCCTCAGCTTCTCAAATGCTAACATGTACCACCATGCCCAGCTAACTTAATCATTCTTCAAGGGGACACAGAATAAGAATTTAGTGTTTCTAAGAATATAGTGTTTCTCAGAATATAGTGGCAGAGAAAGCTAACAGCGCTGATAACAACCTTACCTAGTGAGACGAAGTTGCTATAGTTCTCCCACATTACGTCCCTATATAAGTCCCTCTGAGCAGAGTCCAGGAATTCCCATTCTTCCTGTGAGAAGTCTATAGCCACATCTCCAAATGTCACTGAACTCTGAAAAGAATGAACTTTTGAATTATTTGTGAAAATAAATATTTCTTGCAAATGAAAAAGATGAGACTGAGGTCTTCACTGCAGAATGGGGACTACACAGTGCGCAAATAGGGCTGAAAAATTATGAATAGAGAAGAGCAAGAAAATCAGTATTTCAGAAATACAGTGCTTACATGTTCTTGACTAGTCTTGTGGCTGCAGATTAAATTTTTATCCAAACATATCTGGAAGTGAATAAAATAACCAAAAATGCAATAACATCATGCTAACTTCAGCAGCACATACACTAAAAATCTTGATTAAATCAAATAATGCACACAAGCCTTCTGCACATAGTTGCACCTTCACTGTGAACTCTAAAGAAATATGGGGTCTCTCATTCTCTTTTCCTTTTAATGATTATGGAAACATAATGGCAAAAACTTCTCCCAAATGTACCAAAAAATCTCTCTGAAGCTAAGCTCAAGTTTATAAAAGAAAAAAAGAGAAAAAAAATTAAGATAATAAAGTTCACAACATTGAAGACTTGTATCGTTATTTTTTCTCTTTAAAATTAAAAAAGTCCACAACAGAATGAAGTTTTACTATAAACATTTTCCTTGTTAACAATCATTTCTTTAGGGCTGGGGATTTAGCTTCAGAGGCACAAGCATCTGTCTGGCAAACGCAAGGTCATGAGTTCAATCCCTGGTACCCAAAAGCAACACAAAATAAACAAAAAAACAATTAGTTCTTTAGTAAACTTTAACTATTTTGATGCACAGTGGTCCTCTTTAAGTATATTAGATTCTCTTTTTAAAATTTAGATTTTTTTTTTTTTTGAGACAAGGATTCACTGTGCAATTTGGGCTGGTCTTATACTCACTTCATAGCATAGGCTGGCCTTGAACTCACAGTGATCTTCCTGCTTCAGCCTCCTGAATGCTGGAATTACAGGAATGTGCCACCACAACCAGCAAATTTAAATGTTTGAATTCAGTATGATTTCACATTTTCTCTAAACCTTGTTATCCGTAACACACAATACTCGTGCATTTGAATAATCTTATCCTTTACTATCATCCCTTATTAAACATCTTTTTTCTCTCTCTCTCTCTCTCTCTCTCTCTTTTTTTTTTTTTGGTATCAGGAATCAAACTCATGACCTAGTGCTTTGCCAGGCAGGCACTTATGCTGCTGAGCTGAATCCCTGGCCCAATCTTTTCTCACTTTTGAGTTACAGGATACTAAAGCATGAAGATATAGTGAAAAGAGTACCCTGCATCAATAATTTTAAAGACAGAGTGATGTTCTTGTCTCCTCAAAAGCTATCTGGCCATGGAGACAGTTTTGGTTGCCACAACTAGTGTGGGAGGGGTGACTGTTACAGGCGCCTAATGAGTAGAGGCCAGGACACTGTTAGACATCTTACAGTGCAAAGGACAGTCTTCTATAATAAGGGAGTCTGAATCAAAATGTCAGTAGTTCCAAGGTTGAGAAATAACTGCTCTAGGCCAGCACATCTTGTAAAACATACATAATGAACTCTGTTCCTGGCATTCTTCTCTCTGGGAGAAAATTAGAGACGATCCTTGAACTATTTTGCAGCACTGCTCTGATTAGTGTCTAGCCATCCTATTGCTGATATAACAAGATTCTGCCCTGAAAAGCATTACTACCAAACAGCTGACATTACACTGACAGCACTTTATTAGTCACACATACAGCCTGAAGGAAGCTGTCACACATCATGCAAAGCCATAGAGTCCTACTTAAGAACAAGAGAACAACAGGGGGTTGTAGGAGGCAGGTTTTGAAAGATTAAGCATTCTCTGTTCCTGAGGAAAACACAACTGGCTTGTTAGAATAATCACATGGGCTGCCAGGGTGGTAAAAATGATTAGGTTAGGCCTAGGAGGGTGTAACTGGGTTAGCAGGTAGGGGAACTAGAAAGAAAAAAAGCCTTTTCCACTGGACAGGCATATCCTGTTAGGCCTTTGGGGGCTTGACAAATACAAGGCTGCACATAAAAGTTTAGGTCTTATCATACAAAAAGCCCTGATTATATCTCTATGTTACCTGCTCAGTCTTAAAAGCCTTACACAGCATACGAGCTCAACACAGAGAAATTAAGATCAGTCAACACTAAATCCCATTCTATTACTTTAAAAACTCTCATCTGTAGGGAGTCTATAGTTTCCCCATAAGGTATCAAACAAGATAGATGTTCTTTCATTAAACCACAGGTCTTCAAGGAAAGCTCAGAAGAGAGATCTTGGGCTGGGGATTTAGCTCAGTGGCATAAGTGCCTGCCTAGCAAGTACGAGATTGTGAGTTTGATCTCTGGTACCACCAAAAAAAAAAAATATATATATATATAGAGAGAGAGATCTCACATTTAATATCAGTAATCCATTCCTAAAAATCACATATTTTAATACATTATAAATTAGGTGCCTATTTTTTCATCATTGAATTATAATCCACTGTACATTAATTCCAACCCTCCAACTAGCTTTATGTTTCCTTCAATACTGAACAATACTACACAATGGGTCAGTGCACATGCAATGTCTTTGGTGCTAGGATTTTCATCATCTCTTTTACTAATTTCATTTTTCCCATTTGCCTTGAAACTTACACCACAATTTTCTTCAATATTTTTCAATTTTCTTTTTTTTCAGTACTAGGGGTTGAACCTCAGGCCTCTGCCCTGACCTACATCCCCAGCCCATCGTTAATCTTTTATTTTTTTAAATTTTATTTTAAAGATAATAAAAACCAACAAAACAAAACAGAATAAATCCAATCAAAATAAAGCAATGAAATTGATACAGAACTTTAAAGCAGGATGATAGCAAATCAACAATGGCTACCATTGTATATCTTATCTTCATAATAGTTGTCCATTCCATCAGATATAGCTAAATCAAAACAAAACAATAAAACCAATCAAAACAGAATATTAAATAAAGCAAAACAATTAATATGAACAAAACAAAACAAAGAGAATAATACTGGATTTCAAAAACAAGACAGAAGGAAACACCCATATTTGCTATATTATATAGTGTTATCTGTCCTATAGATGCTCAGACCATCAGCCTGTAAAGTCAACCAAATAATATGAACATTCAGTTGCTTTTTGTACCTCAGTTGCCACCAGCTCAGCCTGTCCTTGGAACCAGTCAGCAGCCCAAGGAGGGTGAGGGGATAGGCTCAGAGGAGATGCTGACTTTTCTCTTCCTGGGCCTTGCATGGCTTGCTGGCTTACAGGAAAGGCTGGCTAGTTGGCTGGTTGGTCAGCTCCTCCCAGTCCCAGCATGGCTGATTTTGGGGAGGCATTATCTCTTTTATTTTGACACAAGGTCACACTAAGTTACTAAATTGCCCAGGTTATGCTCAAACTTGTGATCCTCCTGCCTCAGCCTCCCAAAGTGCTGGAACTACAAATTTGTACCACCATACCTGGCCCTTTTCCAATTTTTTAAGAATTTAAACTAGACCAGAAAAAAAAAAAAAAGCTAAACTACAGAAAAGTACTTCCAATAAAAACATAGCTCATCTTTACTACGAATTCTCTATCACTAGCAGTACCAAATACATGGCCTCTTTAATAATACATATAGTTGTTTGGATGGTCCAGCAACTGTATATGGAATATAACTAGATTCTTCCTAACACTGTTTTTGTTTAAAAAATATTGCGTTCAGCTACATGACTCACTTTATTGAAGTTCTAAATATAGGCTAAATTAATTAATAGTCTTCAAAGTTGAGACATTAGTTACATTTGAGATGGGTGGATGAGCAATGACTGAAGGGGGAAACACCTGAGGTACCAGTAATACCCCTTCCTTGACCTGGAAGCATAGCTATACTGTGGAAGTTCATTCCGCTCTACTCTCATGATTTGTAAACTTTTCTGTATGTACGCTGTACTCCAATAAAACACTGAAAAACTGTGTTTTAAATGAGACATTGTACAATGAGTACACACACATTTTTTTCTACATAAAACTAAATCAAAAGTCACTGTACTGTCAGCCGGGAAAATGGCTTCATGGTGGACCACTGGCCTAGAATGTATGAGGCCCTGGGTTTCATTCTCTTTCCCCTCAATAAATCACTGTATTAAGAAAAATATATTTTTCTGTTATTAAGTACTAAAATAAAAAGCTGTTCCATTGGAATATGCTGACAGAGAGACCTTCTTCAGAGAATGTCTGTGTTTTTCCCAAGGCATTTCACTTCTGCTCTGACTTTTGCAGAAGAAAGACTGTCAATGGGGTGTCTGTCCCTCATCTCAGAAATGGCAAAATGGAACAGGTTCTTTTGATAGAATTCTGATAAAATGGAAAGTTCAGGAAAACTAATAAATATGTACACATGATTTAGAGATTGAAAATATTTTTAAAAAGAAAAAAACATGAACTTACATCAGCCATGGTTTTACACCCCCAAAAACTGGTCAGTCCTTTTCAGTATCTCTTTGTTGGAGAACTGTAGAGTCTCGACAAACCAGAGCTGAAAGAAGAAAAAATAGCCATGATCCCGAGTACCATGCAGGGGGTAAAGAAATAGAAGGCTATGAAGCTAGATGTACTTAACAGCACCCCAAATGACTTATGTTGACATGTGCATTTTTTTTCCCAAACTACTCCCCATTACTGTACCCACTCCTATCCCATACTCTCACAAAATCGAAGCGGAGTAAGGGGAGGCCTCAAGAAATCCATGCTCGCTTCGCCTGGCGAACCCTAACCCTCACTGCTGCGCGAGCCCGTGTCCCGTCGGTGGAACGCGAGTGGCTGCGGCGGCGGCGGCGGTTACAGCGAAGTGGCGGAGACGCCAGCGGCCCGGCGACCGATCCCCAAGAGGCAGAACCTAAGGACGCCTCTGGCCGCCCAGCAACTTCCCCGGGAAGGATGTGAGCAACCCGCAGACGTGGGGGTCGGCCGGGCGCTTCAGGGTCAGGACAAATCTATTTTCAAGCTAACAGAATCCACTGTTAGAAGAAGATGCTCTGAATGGCTGCGAGGTGAATTTGAGAGCGAGCAAGTCGTAGTTCCCCCTCCCTGAGAGGCATTTTCTGCGCCAACTTCCTTCCGGAGGAGATGATGGAATATTTGACAGTTTTATTGAGAAAATGAAGCAAGGGCTGGAGCAGTTTATAAACAAGGTCGCTGGTCATCCCCTGGCACAGAATGAATGTTGTCTTCACATGTTTTTACCGGATGAAATAACAGATAAAAGCTCTACTCCATCTAAAATAAGACACGCTTGAAGTTTGGCAAGAGGCAAAAGCGTGGCCATTAGTGGTTCATATCCACCAGTGAGCCATTCTAGCTGCCCCTCAGCATGCTGCGCAGAAGCTGGGATAAGGCGCCTTCAGTAGAGTAACACTCACGTGCTCACTTTTGTCTGGCACTTGACAAGTTACTTTGCTTCAGTGGAAACCTCTCATGCCAGCCTTTCTCTATAAATAGCCCTTCCTTGCTGTTTCAAGGTGGTATATACACTGTAGCCTCACAAACCTTCCCATGTAATCTGCAGTGTCCTAACTAAAGTTTCTGACTTGGTCTTTAAAAAAAAAGAAAAAAGAAGTCCATGCTCTGGGCCAGGGATCTAGCTCGATGGCACAGCACCTGCCGGCAAGTGTGAGGTCCTGAGTTTGTTTCCTCATACCAAAAAAATAAGAAATCCATGCTCTGAAGAAAGCAAGGTAAGCCATGATGGACTTGATTAGAAGCCCCGATTCCTCTACATGAGGATTTCTGACCAGGTTTCCATTTCGCAATGTTGATCTAATCTTGAAACTGAACCAGAGTTTTTCTAAAGACAAAGACTAAAAAATCATACAGACTGACCCTGGTAGCCCCTTCTGTAAGGCCACACTGCTTTCCCCTGGCTAACCCTAACCCCACTCCAGTGTCCCCACTCCAGTGTCCCAACATCTCATGGCATGATACCCTCTAGCACTCCCTCTTTCAGTGTCCAACCATGGAGGTGCTGGCTCACAATCACTGCAGTCAGCTAACAATCACTGAAAACCTTTATGCCACGGGTGCCTCATACACTTGTCCACTGAGCCTCAGTATTGCCATACACTGTAGTTCTACCCTCTCAGCACACTGAGGCTTGGATTCAAATCATATAGGGCACAGACTTTTTTTGTTTCGAATTCATATTTCTGTCACTAAAATGCTGGTTCTCCTTCAACTCTGGTCTGGGCTCTGATGGTTAGAATTTCTGCCTTTCTGAGAGAACCCTGAAGATGGGCAGTTCTCTAAAACAGAAATAACCAATAATTTTTAAAAAATACTAAACCTCAGAAGATGGCAAAAATAGTGCATTTCAGCAATCATCTCTCTACAGAAACATCATTTTGGAACAACTATCTACAACTGAAACTAAATGTATCTTTACAACAGCTAAGGAAAACAGAGGCGAGATCACAGTATCTGATTATAACACAATAAGAAAAGACATATTAAAAAATGTAAGAAGGAGAGTTTTACATAACTTCTTCTACCCAATGACCAACTGCAAGCAGCACAGCACAGACAGAGCTATTGTCGACTTGGGGAAAGGAGAACAAAGGGAGTTTGCCTTGATCTCCAACACCCCACACAGTAAAACCCAACTCTCCTTAGACTCACTTGACCCTAGATGCAGTCCGGGGTCCCACAGCCTCAGGTTTCAGACTTGCAAGGTAAAGGTGATCCTTAATCGCACCAACACCAGGCCAATGTTAGAATTGCTGGGCTCCGGACAGACTTCAGCAGCAGGTAGGACTCAGCAGCTCCTAGCTTCAGGCAAGCCATGGTGCTATGCCAGCAACAGCAGGTTTCAGGCTTCTAGTGCCCCAGGCCCAGTGGCTCCAGGCTTGAGATGCAGCCAGCATCACTACAGTCTCCACAGTTTCTCCTCTGTCTCCACTGCACACCTCCTAAACGTCTACCATCTACTGATAGTGCCACAAGCTGAGGACCAATCCATTGACGTATGGGCCTCTGAAGGTCATTGTAGGTCCAAACTATAGCACTTCGGAATAAATGTAAACATGGAGGTAAAAATTTTTTACCTTGAAAACCATAAACACTGGTGAAAGAAGACACAAATAATAAAGATATCCCATGTTCATGGACTGAATGAATCAACATTGCTAAAATGTCTATGCAGATTTAAAGCAATCCCTATAAAAATATCAATTATATTCCTCACAGAAATAGAAAAAAATCTTATAATTCATAAGGAACTATAAAAGAAGAGGAAGAAGAGGAAGAGGAGAGAGGAAGAGAAAGAGAAAGAGGAGGAGGAGGAAGAAGAAGGGGGAAGGAGGAAGGAGGAGGAGGAAGAAGAGGAAGAAGGAGGAAGAAGAAGAGAAGCCGGGCATGGTGGCTCATGCCTATAATCCAGCATTCGGGAGGCTGAGGCAGGAGGATCATTGTGAGTTTGAGACCAGCCTAGGCTACAAAGTGAGCTCAAGGCCAGCCTTAACTGCATAGAGACCCTGTCTCAAAAAGACAAAATAAAAAAAAAAAAAAGTCCTGAGTAGCCAAAGCAATCTTGAGCAAAAAGAACAAAGTGGGATGATCACACAACCTGACTTAAAGTTATACAGCTTTAGTACTGGCATAAAAGCAATCTGATCAATGCAAAAGAAACGAAAGCCTAAAAACAAACACACCTTTACAGTCAATTTATTTTTCTTCTACAAAAGTGTCAGAACACACAATGGAGAAAGAACAGTCTCTTCAATACTGTCAGGAAAATGATATCCATATGCAGAACAATGAAACAGAACTCTTATCTCTCACCATATAGAAAAATAAGCTCAAAATGGATTAATAAATGTAAGTCCCCAAAATAGGAAAATGCTAGAAGGAAATATAGCAGGAAAGACCAAGACACTAGTTTTGGCCTTGATTTTTTTCAGTGGGGCACAAAAAGCTCAGATAACAAAAGCAAGAACAGACGAATAGTATCAGATCAAACTACAAAGCTGGTAGCTGGGCATGGTGGCCCATGGCTGTTATCCCACCACTCTGGGATGTTGAGGCAGGAGGATCACAAGTTCAAGACTGGCCTGAGCAACTTAGCAACTTAGTCCCTGTCTCAAAATCAAACAATTCCCCACCAAAAAACCCCCAAAAGTCCAGCAAAGCTTCTCAACAGCAAAAGAAACATTCAACAAGGTGAAGAGATAAACTACATAAGGGTAAAAAGAAAAAACATCTTTGCAAACTATGTAACAGGTAAGGTGTTAACATAGAAAACATATAAAGAACTCAACCTAATAACAAGAAAATAGGTAATTCAATTAAAAATGGACAAAGAACCTGAATAGACATTTCTCAAAATAAAACATACAAATGGCCAACAGGTATATGAAAAAATAATCGAACTCAATAATCATAAGGGAAATGCAAATTAAAACTAGAATGATATTATCATATATAAGTATCTAGAATGGTTATTATCAAAAAGACAATAGAAGCTGAGTGTGGCAGTGCACGCCTGTAATCCTAGCACTGGTGAGACTGAGGCAGGAGGATTTTTGCAAGTTTGAGACCAGACTGGGCTACAAAGTGAGCCCAAGGCCAGCCTGAACTGCATAGCAAGACTGTCTCAAAAAGACCCAACCGGTCTCAAACCACTAGACTTAAGCAATCCTGCATCAGCTTCCCTAGTGTCTGAGATTACAGGTACACACCATTGTGTTTGGCTCATGGGTACACATTTAAAAGAAAACAGTACATTGAAGAGATAGCTGCACTCCCATGCTGTTTTTTTTTTTTCTTTTTATGGTAACAGGAATCAAACTCAGGACCTTGCACTTGCCAGGCAGGCACTGTGCCACTGAGCTAAATCCCCGCCCCATGTTTACTGCAGTATTATTCATGAAAATCAAGAAACAGAATCAACCTCATTGTCCACAAACAGATGAATAGATTAAAAAATGAAACTATACACAATGGAATATTCAATCATAAAAACAAAATCCCACCATTCGTGTCAATATAGATGAGCCTGGAGGATATGTGAACTGAAACAAGCTACACACATAAAGACAAATACTGGACTACATGATCTCATCTGTAGAATCTAAAAGTTAATCTCATAGAAGTAGAAAAAAAGAATGGGGTTTATCTGAGGATACCTTGGTTAAAGGATACAGAATGTCAGTTAGATAGGAGTAAGTTCAAGAGCCCTACCGGACAACTTGGTGACTATAGTTAACGACATTTTTTTTTTTCTGAGACAAGGTCTCACATTGAAGTTCAGGCTGACCTTGAACTCATTATGCAGCCCAGGCTGGCTTTAAACTCATGGCAATTCTCTTGCCTCAGCCTCCCAAACAACATATTATATTCTTGAAAAAAAGAAAAAACTATGTGATGTAACAAATACATTTATTAGATTTAGTCATTCTGCTGCATATGTATATCAAAACATGTTGTACACAATAAAAATATGCAATTTTACCTGTTAATGTAAAAAAGTTTATATACTATGCCTTAGTATTAAGAATTGTTAAACCCAAGTCTCTGAAACGGAATAAATTATTTGTACATCCACATAAAGATATAATCTAACATATGCTGACAGATTAAGATTTACAATGGATAAAAGCTGAAAGGCTCCTCATTGGGGAAATTATTAAATAAACTACTAAGCATCCTTACCATTGAATTACTGTACACAATTATTAAAAGTAATGTTTTCCTAATTTTGACAGGGACAAAGTCAGTGTGTTTAACAAACAAAACAAAACCAAACAAAACATTCACAAGAAAATACCAGCATGTGTAGTATGAAACTATTTTGACAGAAAAAAAAAAATCACATGTATATCTAGAAGATATGTCTAACTCTAAGATTTATTTTGCCCATGCATGCTGGGATATGTCCTAGAAAAGAACAGCAAAATGTTGCCGATGTCTTTCACATACTGATGGCAGCTGTATGTCTACTTCCTTTCTTATGTTCCTGACAAATGGGTCCGTTTTGCTTCTGAACCAGTCTTTTTGACTAACATGCCTATAAAGCTTGCCAATAGCCTTTGGAGTTTCTTGTCCCTCTAGTCTCATTCTACATTTACCATCATCAAAATAAAAATTTTAATCCAAGTATGGCAGCACACACCTGTAATCCCATGTCTCTGTGAGGCTAAGGCAGGAAGACTGCAAGTTTAAGCCCAATTTGGGCAACTTATCAAGATCCTTTCTCAAAAAAAAAAAAAAGGGCCTGGAATGTAGCTCAGTGAAAATGCTGAGTTCAATTAAAAGTACAGCAATGACTCAATCAACGAATCAAATTAAAAAGACACAGCTGTACATGCCTGAGCCCAGAGGACTGACCAGTCCAGAGTTTGAGACCAACCTGGACAACAGAGCAAGACTGTGTCTAAGTAAGTAAATAAATAAGACTTAACTTTATGTCCAAAATCATTTACTTCCACAAAGATCCCACAGCTTCACTATAATCTGGACATAATTTAGCATCAAAGTTGTTATTTCTATTCTCTACTGTGACAGATTATTAAGAAAGGAGGTATTTTTTAAGTATACATAAAAATGTGATTCGGTATACTGTTACAACTACTAATACAGATTTTGCTGTCAGACTTTCAGTGAAGAAATCTCAGCTCTAATAGTTATTAATTCTGTAATCTTAGATACATTACTCCCCAGTGCCTTTTCTCTTATATACAATGGTAGTAGTTTCTATCTAAGAGTTATGAGGACTAAGTAAGATACCACATATAGAACACTTAAAATAGCAAATAAACATTTAATAAGTCAGTTATATCACTTAAGATGAAAAACAGCAGCACAATTTGTGATAGCTAAATCTTGGAAACAACCAAAATGCTCATCAACTGCAGAGTGGATGAAAAAATGTATTTACACAATGGAATACTACTCAGCTATAAAAAAGGATGATCTTGAGGCCTTCATAGGTAAATGGAAGCAACTTGAAAATATTCTCATTAGTGAAGCAAGACTCACATGTGTAAATATCACATTGTCTCTCTAGTGTAAAAAATAATAAAAACTGACAGAATAATGGGATCCAAAAAGTATAATAGATATAGTGAAAGTGAAAGGGAAGGAAAGTGCTCTAAAGAGTGTAACGGTATGTATAGTGTGCAAGATAGATGATCATATTACTGAATTTCTGTTGAAAGAAGGATTTGCACTGTCATTGTTTGAATAATGTAAACCAGTGATTCTATAATTTTTTAAATTCAGTATTGCTCTATCCTTTTATGTTTTTCTATTTTCTTTAATTTTTTCTTTCTTTGAAAAAAAAGAACAATATGCAATATAACAATTGTTAAATTTCTTTCATTCTGTTTTGAAAACTTATATTGTTATTGTTGAGTTTGCTGTTGTTATGCCTTTTGCTTTTTGTTCTTTTCTGACTTTTCTCTTTTTTAAATAAAAAAAGAAAAACACTACATATCCTTCCATATAAAGAAAATTGTTTGCCCCTTCAATAAAAAATAGGCTTTTAGCTGGACATAGTGGTACACACCTATAATCCAAACACTCTGAGGGGCTGAGGCTGGAGGGTTGTTAGTTCAAAACCAACTTGGGTAACTGAGCCCGTTTCAAAACCAAAAAAGTAAAAAGGGAAAGGGATGTAGCTCACATTCAATTCCCAATACTGCAGGAAAGAAAAAAAAAAAGCCTTCTCAGCCTTACTCTTTCTTATGTTAATAAACTGCTTCTTGATTATCAACAATTTACAAAATTGTGGATGAATAAAGCAAATATGGTAAAATACTTGTTATTTTTAGATCTGTGTGATAAGGAAAAACATGGAATTAGTTAGAATGTAATAATAACAAATCTATTGACCACATTAAACACCAAGCATGATCTATGGAGTTTACAATTTACTTATTTTTATGTTTTGGTACTGGTAATCAAACCCAGGGCTCATGTAAGTGCTCATGCAAGCTAGGCAAGTGCCATACCACTGAGCCATAAGCCCAGATCTAGGTTTTGCAATATTGATTCATTTATTCAGAATAATCTTACATAGTAGGTTCATAATTATTCTCATTTTACATATGATGGAAGTGTAAAACTGCCAAAAGCTCATCCAACCCTAAGTGGCAGGTTTACTGTTTGAACTCTAGAAATTTGTCTCCGTATTACACACTACTGTCACCATATTAAACTGTCTCCCAGAAGAACACATAAGTAAGTGGTCCTAAACCAACTCATGGTGTCAGAAAATTTAAACCATTTTGCAAGTTTTCAGTCTTCCCTTCCAAGAGTTCCTTCCCTTGCTTAATTGACCTCTCCACTAAAAACCCTATCACATTAACACTCCCAACAAATCAACATAAGTCCCTGTCACCAGTCAAACAATTCCCTATCTCTTCCGGCTTTGAACTCAGGGCAGCAGAAATCAAAGACATCTAATATGTGAAACCATTTAAAGTGTAATCTCCTCTCCGAATTACAACGTAAAATATAACTAAAGTTAGCCTCTCTCCAGGTTTAGCAGCAGATCATCCGCATGATTCCGAAGACTTACTGGAGAAATGTAATGCCTTCATGTGAACACCCACTGGAGAAGAGGAATATGTATAGAATCTACCTTCACACACCATTATTCACTGGGGAAAAAGGTCAAAACACCAGATCACTGCACAGGTAATTCATTTCAGGTATTAAAGGCTAAACCAGCTCAATATTAACTGAAACAAGTCGATAAAATGTGACAAAACTATATTCATTGATTCATAGAGGGAGGATATTCCACAGGAACCGTTGGAATGTAATAGACCAGGAAGAGGAAAAAAAGTTCTTTTTTAAAGGGTTGATTGCCAGCGAAACGATTTTAAGAGGCTCTGTGGGCAGTGAGGATCTGGAATGGCTGCATAAACGGCAGTACCATCCTAAGTGTTACCATGAAGGTGGTTTAGAAAATGAGAATCCCCAATACAATAAAAATTTTAAAAAGCAAGTCTGGAGCATCACTGGTAAGAAATCTATGATCTCTCTGAGGAAGTCGTTATGACACTTAACAACCACGACATAACCTGCAGAGAAATAATGTTCTTTATTAAATTTGTAGCTTTATCTGTCTCTTTTCACCTAATCTAATTAAGAGTGCTGGTGCTTCTCTTTTCAGTCCGGGGTGACTTTCACTCTTCCACAGAAAAGGGAAGCATATGCCCCTAATGCCCAAAAAATAAAAATTGCATTTCATGGAAAGAAGAGGAAACTAACTTTGACGTTTATTTTTTATGAATGTAAGAGCATTTATTTCTTTCATTTCTCCTCACCTTCCTAAGTATTAGTAGGACTGGTAAAGAGGGTAAAAAAAAATCGAAACAGCGTGGCTTCTCTTTGGATCCTGGTCTACATACCCGCTGGAATTAGGGAGCCGAGAGTACAGCCAGCACTTCCCCGTATCCGGGAGAAAGGCCAGAGAACCCGAAAGCTAAGCTGGAACCGGTCTCCGAGTTCACTAACTTCGTGGGGCGGGAGAGCTGCTAAAGTGTGCAGCTGTTTTCAGGATTCTCTTTTTGTTTGGGGGGCCTTCGCTCAGGGGTTCATCTAACTCAGAGCCATTCCGGGCCTCTGGGCCTGGAAGAGGGAGAGCAGAGGCCGCAGGAGGGCACCCGATGCCCAGTCAGCGTCACAAATTCCACAGTCGCTGCAATCCAACTGACACAGAAGTCCGCACCGCCCCCGCGCCACCCCCGCGCCCATTTCCTCAGTGCACGAGATCAACTCACCTCCCGGAGCAGACAGCAGCAAGGAAACGGAAGGAAACCGCGCTCGGGCTTGTGGGAAATGTAGTCCGCCACAAGGACACACACTGCGAGGAATGCGCAAGCGCGGAAATTAGGGCGTGGAGTTGAGCCCAACAGTTAATGTTTTAGAGCACGTGGGTGGAGGATGCGGGCTGTTGAACAAGGAGGCCTCAGTGAGCTCTTTTTTTTTCTCCTTTCTTTTGTTGTACTATGGATTGAACACCGGGCCTTTGCATTGACCTATATCCCCAGTCCCTCTTTTATTTTTTTATTCTGAGATAGGGTCTTGTCAAGTAGCTAAATTGCCTAGGTAGGGCTCAAATTTGAGATATTCCTGCCACAGCCTCCAAGAGTGCTGGGGTTGCAGGCCTGTGCCACCACGCCCAGCTGAGTTCGGGTTTTATGTTGTTACTCTGCTAGGGTTTAGAATGGATTCATGCCACCAGCAGACGCCTAATATATGTTCTAATTAATGACAGGTCTAAGCATACAGCACGTGCTAATAATACATGTGTAATGTAATGAGCCACTGATGATCCTTGCCAAAAGCAGTTATTACTATTTTAGATGATTGTGATTTTCCTATTCTGCTATTCATTGATGAGATGGCATTCTATAAAGGGTTGCTCATAGGTTCTTGGTTAAGCCAGTAGCCTATTCAATGGTTTTATTCAACCTGTTACTAGTGCTATGTTTTAATTCTCAGATTATACTAATATCTCCAGTGGTATTCCTTCAGACTGATTCCGTGATGTTTTGACATGTTTTAATCATTCCACGAGCATGTTTAGTTTTTACCTCCCCAAGATGTTTCTATGGCCTTATCTGCCCAGCCCTAGTACTATATATCCTATTTTACTAAAAAGCCCTAGTTCTTGGATGTGAGTGCGATTTACCTTGTTGCTATTGGGATATCACTGCTTCTCTGCCCTCTTTGCTAGGAAATTATATGTATATGAAGAAATAACTATAATTACTGTAAGTCATTTCCATAACTAGAGCTATTTGTAAATATTGTTATACTCTTTACAAAAAAATAGCTTACATCAATTCTAATTATTTGTTTACATGATCCCCCCCACCCGCCCCACCTTCTTTGTCCTGAGGGAATAATATGTCAGGTTGTCTTCAGAAGGTGCTTGGAGTGCCTAGCATTGTGGCATTCACTTGTAATCCCAGCACATGGGAAGCTGAGGCAGAAGAATCCCTATAAGGCTAGTCAAGACTACATAGTAAATTTAAGGAGCTCCAGTCTCAAAAGGAGATCCTGTTTCAAAACCAAAAACTACAAAAGGAGATTTCCCTCTCAAAAACAAAAACAAACAATGTTTGGAGTCCTTTTTCCACTTTAGTGTGAGGGAAATACTTATTTTTGCTTGAATTCCAATTTAGGGTTTCTCTCTTTGTTGATTTTGTTTGTTTGTTTTTGATACAGTCTCTGTGTATAGTTCAGGCTGTCCTTGAACTCAGAGCAGTCCTACCTCAGCCTTTTGAGAGCTGGGATTACAGGTGTGGGCCACCACTCACAGCTGTTGATATTCATTTTAAAAATACTATCATGGTCCCAAAAGAAAAAATCAGGTGTATTCAGAGAAGTATTATTTCTCCATATCCCTTTGCATACTAAAAGTCCACATATATCTGGGTCTATTTCTGGACTTTGTGTTCTATTCATAGATAGATATGAACTGTTTTGATTAGGGGGTTTTTATTTTAGTATCTCTTAGTATTGCATAGAAGGAGTTCCATAGGTCCCTTTTCTGTTGTCATAGTCATGCATAAAATTTGTACTGCTACCACTGTATGGTTTATTTTTATGAAACAGACTACTGAATTGTCCTCTGGTGATTTTCCTTCCCCAAAACTTTTTTCTTCATAGTCCTTATGAGTATCTGACGTTTTCTTAATTAGGTAGGTAGGTAATCATTGGCTAGCTGCTTCTTAGATTTTCTAGAGATTGAGGATCTTGTTTTTAATATTCAGTATCACATTAGCAGAGGCTAGAGCATACAGTGGCACACTGTAGGCATACACTGTACATAAACACTTGGTATACACTGTTTCATTAGCTCTTCTAATGTGTAGTGATAACACATTTTGATTTTAATTTTACCATTTTCTTGATAGTAAATTTGAACATCTTTTCATCTTTTTGGTCTTTTGTATATTCAGGGTTTTTTTCCCATTTCCTATTTGGTTTTCTGTCATTTGCTGATCTATAGGGTTCTTCACATATTCTAGATAAATCATAAGTCAAATATATATATATATATATATATATATATATATATATATATATATATATAATGAATACTGTATATTCTTAGTTTTTTGGTTTTTTTTTTTTTTTTTTTTTTTTTTTTTTTTTTTTTTTGTACCAGGGATTGAACTCACTACCTTGTGCTTGCCAGGCAGGCACTTACACTGCTGAGCTAAACCCCTGGCAGTTTGTGTATCTTTTCAATCTCCTAATGGTATCTTTTGATAACAGATTCTTACATTTAACATAGTAAAATTTTCTATTCTTTCCCTATATGATTTGTGCTCTTTGTCCTGTTTAAGAAATCTTCACTATTCCACTGCTAGAGAGATTCTTTGCTCTACAAATGCTAATGCTTCACTATTCTGCTAGAGAGATTCTTTGCTCTACAAATGCTAATGCATTTGGGATTGATTTGTCTGTAGTATGAGTCAAGAGTAATGCTCTATCCATATAGATAGGTGACTGATCCAGTGCTATTTACTGAAAAGACTACTATTTTCCAAGCACATTGCAAAGGCGGCTGTCAGAAATTAGATGACTACATATATGTGTGTCTTTTTCAGGACTCTCTGATATATTATTTACTCTTGTGCCATTACTATACCATCTTAATGGCTATGGTATAGTATCATATTAACAAATTTACGGAGAAAAAAATTTTATCAATGTTCTAAAATGGCGTCTAGACATTTATTATTTCAAAAAGAGTAAGGATTGTAGAAGATAACTGAAACAAAGTCTACTTACCTCAGCCCTAAACATTATACTAAATGATTTCCATTAAATCAGGAGAAATGACTAGATGCCTGCTACTGCCACAATACTAAATCAAATTCTGAAGGTTCTTTTTATTATAATAATAAAACAATTACTGCCAATATTCAGGAAAAAACATAAAATTAAAAATTGTAGTTGACAAAGTTGATATCCTAGAAAACCAAGAGTCTACTAAAACCCAAAAAGTTTTTTGACCTTTTGAAATCATTCGTAACAATGAAAGCTGTGATTGCACCCATTTTTAAAATTTTAATTTGGCAATATCACCATAGATACAGACATAAGTTGCAACCTGGAAGAAATCAATTCTTCACTTATAACAGGTAAAAGATTACCATCTGGAATTTTATTTTTAAAAATATCACAATTTTTAAAATGAATTTTTTAATAAAAGGAACATAACCAAGACATAAATTAGCAAGTTAAATTGTTTAGATGAAGTAGATGTTTAACAACTCAAAATTAACCAGGAAGAATATTAAGACTTGGGGAAATAAATATTTCACTGGTTGAAGGCATTATAAATTCACACCACAATGATACTTTCTACCTTTTTTTTTTTTTTGGTACCAGAGATCGAACTCATGACCGCATGCTTGCAAGACAAGCGTTTATGCCGCTGAGCTAAATCCCTAGCCTGATATTTTGTACTTTTATGGCAATTTAACTAGTGAGGTTCCAAGTGAATGTAAACTGTGACACAGTAATCTTACTTTTTGATGAATACAGTAAGTCCCTATCTTACAAATATTTGAGGTGCGAATTTTCACTGGCATACTGTATAAGACTCACTTTGTTGGTTTATGAATGAATTCAACTTACAAACAATTCTCTCAGAAGAAAACTTGTTCATAAGTCAGGAACTTACCATATATTAGAAAAACTCTTGCTTATGTATAGCAAGAAACAGATAGCTGATACGGCGTTTTTCACAGTAAGAAATTATATGTAACCCAAATATCCATCAGTAAAAGATCTAAGTATATATGATAGGTAGGGCTACTGGATTTAGTCCTTTGACAAGCACCTTTGTGTGTGTGTGTGTGTGTGTGTGTGTGTGTGTGTGTGCCTTGCTAAAGATTAAACACAGGGCTTAATGCATGTGAGGCAAATTTTCTACAACTGAGTGACAGCACCAACCCATAAAAAGCACCATTTTAAGTTTAAAAAAAATCAGGCACCTCATTGCATAGCATATAGTCACTTTCCTTCAAATAACATACATCTGCTGTGATGCTGAAATTTCAGTCCTTGAAGTTTTTCTGATTATGGCAGCATCCAAAATTTGCAAAGCAGAACATCTGTAAGAGATAAGAGGGCTGGACACGTAGCCCACTGGTAGAGCACCTAGCATGCATAAGGCCCTGAGTTTGACCCCCAGCACCAAAAAGAAAAAAAAAGAGGAATCAGGTTTTTTTGTTTTTTTTTAAAGGAATCCCGAGGACTTCCAGGAAGGTAGCAGAGCAATAAGCAACAGAGAAAGAGCCTCTCTGAGAGTTGCCATCCAGAGGAACACAAGGAGGGAAGTGGATCCCCTGGGCCCAGGAAGGATCTGAAGGGAGAGACCAGCAAAGGTGGCAGAGCCTTTCCCCTGAGTCAGGACATACTGCTTGGGAGGAGCAATTCAAGCCTGCAGACACATGGTGACTGCTAGCAACATGAGAGGCTTCCATGGAGAGACACGGCAGTGGAGGGGAGCAGTGGACGTGAAAGACTGCACTAGCTTGGAGTGAGTGTTAAGGGCTTGGTCATCCTACAGAAGAGTGTGATTGGCTGGAAGTCATCTTGGGAGATGGGCCAAGTAAGCTCAGATATCAGAACAACTGCTGGGTCAATCTAGCAGCTCCCAGCTGAGTTCAAGCCCTCAGAAGGTGCACTGACTGCTGCAGGTGAATAGGTATGGTCTTGCCCCCCATTGCCAGAAACCAGCCTGAACTTCAGAGGAGATAAAGGTGCAGGCTCATTGAGATTATCCACTACCCACCATAAACATACTGCTGGCTTGCTAGGATAAATCAACACAGATCTGAGCTCTGGCTCCACACATTATCTACCAGTGACGGCAGAGACAAACCTAAAAGTGCGCTTTCTCTCTTCTTGTCTTTTCTCTCTCTCTCATTTGGTTTTTGTTATGGTGGTGGTGGGTTTTTTGTCTTGGGGGGGCAGCTGTTTTTCCTTGTTTGATCTTGTTTTTACATGAATGTCTGTGGTTTGTAGCCTCTTTGTGGTTGTTGTACTGTTCTGTTCTTCCTTTTATTTCTTCCTTCTCTTTTCCTCCTATCTTCTGCACCAGTTTCCCAAAGTTAATATGATCCTTCTGTGTCCACCAGCCTTACTTCTAATCTCTTCCTTTTCTTCTACTTCTCTATTTTTCCCTTACCTCTTTTAAATTTTAACCTCTGAGGTAAAATTGAAACATTAATGACCTATACACTACCTATAATTCTCTTGTTTTAGATTTTGTTCTAGAGCCGGGGGTATAACTCAATGGTATAAGCATCTTTAAGCATTTAGCCTGTATTTTGTTCTATAACCACTACTCTAATTCATATGGCTAAAGGTGGCAAATTAATGGTTACCTCACTTTGTCATTTTCTAGGATGCATTTAATGCTACTGCTATTACTCACTATATCACTTTATCCAAAGTGATATAACTGTTCTAATCAGTAGTTCTTCCTGTTGTTCCAAGACTGAGACTAAGCGTCATAGAAAATACTGTGGGACAGTGCCAAAGAACCAGGGGTTGGGCAGCAACTTCTTATCCCCAAAAAATTGAAGAGGCAGGATCTTGCAACACACTCAAAACCCAAAAGCCAGCTATATCTGGAATACACTTTGTAGTAGTCATTTCATAAGGGTTCTAAATACTAGCAATACAGCTATTCATCACAGACAGTTTACATGCATCAACCCAGGAATTAAACTAAAAAGAAAAGAAAACATTTAAATAAAATGCAACCCCAGACATCCAGTCCACCAAAGGCAAACCCAGGGGGTAATGAGGTGGGACAATCTGAAAGCCACCCACCTGGCCTGTCTAGTAACACCAAAGCAATTGAATGAAGCTCTAGAAAAAAATCAAATCAGAAATAATTTCTCAGATAAAAGAATCGTAAGAGTTTTATGGCAACATCTAAAGTCTGCAATACATTGGTTTAGATAAAATATCACTAGTCTTTTGTGTGTGTGTGTGTGTGTGTGTGTGTGTGTGTGTGTGTGTGTTGAGACAGGGTTTCACTATGCAGTTCAGGCTGGCCTTGAGCTCACTTTGTAACCCAGACTGGCCTTAAACTCACAATGATCCTCCTGCTTTAGCCTCCGGAGTGCTGGGATTACAGGCACTGTATCTTTTTGTTTTTTTGTATCATTAGTCTTTTGATAGGCACTTAATATGATTTTTCTCCCCAAGAAATATAGTATACAGAGCTCCCATGCTTGTTTGACAAGACCATTTCTCTCAAGAACCATTAACTACTGGTGTTCTGTAGAAATTAGTTTTAGAAAAGTTGAATTAATGGACTGACACCAGAAGGCCCCTGTTAATATGAAAACATTACCTGAGAAGAGAAATATATTGACCTATTAGCAAAAACTAGTTTTACTGTGGCACCTGAAATAGTCTTTGTGTTCTACTTTACTGTTAACAAATTAAAATCAATTTGAAATCTTGAATGTGAAAGCTATATTATTGTAGATGATGAATAACAGCCCAATCTTATGAGTGGTGTTGGAGGCATAAATGTTAACATGATTTCAGCAGCACTATACAAGTTTGGGTGAAACTGAAGAATTGTGGTAATACTCTAATTTTGCTGAAGATAGGGCACAAATGTGTTCCCCCAAAGATCATGTGTTAGAAACCCGATCCCCAATGAGATCTTTAAGAGGTGGGACTCTTCCTAGGCATGGTGACACCACAGTCCCCGTAATGTACTCTGGGAGGTGGAGGCAGGGAATTACAAGTCCATCCTGGGTAACTTAATGACCGAGCAAGACCCTGTCTTAAAATAAAAAATAGAAAAATGACTGAGGATATAGTTCAGTGCAAAGACCCTGGGTTCAATTCCCAGTACTGAAGAAATAAAGCAAATGAATGAGATCATGAAGGCTCTGCCTTCATCAGTAGATTAATGCTGTTATTATAGAAGTGGGTTTGTTATCACAGGAGTCGGTTTCTTATAAAGGTGAAATTTGTCCCTCTTGCTGTCTCTTGCCCTCCCTTTGCTTTTACTCTTCTGTTACGGGATGACAGAGCAAAAAAGACTTCATCAGATGCCAGCCCCTTATTCTTGGGCTTTTCAGCCTCCTGAACATAAGTTACACATTACAGCACAAAACAGACTACAACAGAAAATGATTTGGGGTTGAATTCCTATTTTCATATAAATTGTTCATTCTTTTTGTAAGGTTGATGAGGCTAAGATAAATGAGAATAGTAAGAAAAATAAAAGATACTGGAGATAGATCATTTTTTCCAATGTAATTTATATTGTTTGAGATAGAAAACCTAAAATCTGGATATATAAATAAATCATAAGTCAGAACCCTAGGTTTTCCTAGTAAGTCATTTGATGTCTTATAATTAATTGTTCTAACAGATGACTAAGTTCAATTTACTGATATTTATTGTGAGTGTATAGGTGCATTCTAAATGAAATGTCCAGAATTAGCTTTTAGGGGGATCCTCATCTACTTTTATTACTGGGATATTTATCTGATAGCATGATCTGGTAATTTTTATTGCCTGCAAAACTATCAATTCTTGTTTTTGAAAACAAGATCATAACTGCATTTAAATTTTGTCCTTTATTTATAGATTTGTTCAAGCTTTCTCGAGTATCTTGAACAAACCTGAATAATTTTTATGCTTCTTTGGATAACTCATTTTCTGTATGTTTTTATATATATTGAAATATTATATAGTAATATATTACTTAAATCTTTAAAATCTCACTTTTTGCATATATAAAGTTATAATTGAGTCATTTTTTCCTTAACTGCTAATTCTGTATAATGGTCTCTTCAAGGAAAACATCCTTGGTTGGAGACCACTATCATCTTATCAGTTATACTTCATTTATCATAAAAATTAGTTTCTGCTACTTAAGTATTCTTTTTTTACTTTTCAGCTATCTTCTGCCTTAACATAATGCCTATTTTTTTAAGCATATTTATTGCCTCTTAAGTGACAAGGCATTGTAGATGGACATACATGGTGGTGAATAAGACAAATAATGGTTCTGCAAACCATGATTTCTAAACACATTGTAAGTTTACCAACTTGAACTTTGGTTATTTACTACAAATAAAAATCTATAGGTAACACATGATTATTAATCACTAAATAATCTAAAACTTTAGATTTCATTTTTAACCTTAAAAAGTTCATGGAAATTTTCAAATATATGTAAAGGTAGTAAAAATACACAAGGAACTCTGTGTATGCATTATCCATATTAACAACATTTTGCCAGGCTTATATCACCTTTCATTCTCATCTTTTTTCAGTCATTCACAGGGATACATTCTGAGGAATGTATCTTTAAGCAATTTCATTATGAAAATATCATAGTGTGTATTTTAACACACTAAGACAGATATGACATCAATCAGTGATATAGCCTTGTGGGGCCATTATAGTACGGTGGCTAACTGGCGGCTAAAACATCATTATATGGTGTTTGACTGTATTTTAAAGCAAATCATAGGGCATACATAATTTCACTCTATACGTCAGTACAGATCCATAACACAAAGACTTACACACACATACCCACAATCCCATCATCCTGCCCAAAGTAATGAACAGTTCATTTCTTAGTATCATTTAATACCATATCCATGTTTGCATTCCTACAATATTTAAAATGTTTTCATGTATTTATCTCAATCAGGACTGTATTGTCTATATTTCAGTTTCCTTGAAGCTTTAGCATTTGGGACCATGATCTCAAACAGATGACCTTTCATAAGGCAAGCTAATCCACTGGTAGCAAATAACTTCACTGTGGACAGGCCTTTACTATTAATGCAAAGTACCTACTCCTAACCATCTCTTTTATCAAACCCACATACTGTATCACCATTCCCCCTGCCTTAAACCACCCCAAAACCTAGAGCCTTCCAAGATCATTCAAACCATCCAATCCTAAACTTAGTGTGCTTACTCTCCCTTGCCCATTCTCACAAAATTCCTAACAAAGGCTTAGAGCTCTGCTCTCCTCTTTTGCTTTCAGGGAGACTTGAGCGCTTTCCCACATGGCCTTATATGGCAAGCTGCACCTATTTCTAGGGAATGGAGTATAAACTTTTTTCATGATAATCATTTCTATGTCTGCCTGTGTTGCCTGATTAAAGCATATGCCAAGTACATTTATTTAAAAAATTGTTTTAATTTTTGATTTTTTGAGATAGTCTCATTCTGTAATTCAGGCTGGCTTTGAACTCACTATGTAGCCTCAGCTGGCCTCAAACTTGAGGCAATTCTCCTGCCTCAGCCTCTTGAGTACTAGGATTACAGGTATGTACCACCATACCTGGCTCCAGGTACATTTTTTAAACACAGGATTCCAACATGTTCCATATGCTATACAGTTATACCTTAGTATTCTATGTTTTGATGAGTTTTGAAACCCTTTAAAACTTTGTTCCAGTATTCATACTTTGATGCTTGATATGCAAGCTAGAACTTGTACTGCTGATTGATTACCTTGTGACCTGCTATCCTTCTAAGCCGTTTGGTACTCCTTGCTTTTGGTATGGATTGCACCTCCTAGAACCAGTTAGTCAGTAATGAAGTACCTCTGTAGGATTAGGGTTTTAACTTTGTGGATGTATATTTAGTTAGAAAAATGAGGGTATTATTTCAATAAAATTTCCCAAATTTTGGATGTGGCTGTTTGCTTCTTTGTGTCATTAGTTTTTTCTTAAGTCTACATATTTCCTGTTAATTGGTAATTAGATTTAGGAATTCAACTGTAATTTTGAGTCAATATTTTTTGGCAAGAATATTTCACAGGAGATTCTCTGTATACTGACTGCATTACAACAAGAAGTGTATATAGTCTAGCTGATCTAATTTAGGGCTATTAACATAAATTGGTAGGAACTATCACTCTGCTACACTCATTATAAGCTTCCTGTCAATTTTTTACCTATGATCTTTCAATCCATTGGGACCATCACTAAGACCCATTACTTTATAAAATTAAAAGTATAATTTTCAAATTGTATCACTCCTCTGACCTCACTTGCTAGAATGTTCTAATAGAGAATTTTACTTAATCAACTTCTGGTTGTTTTGGAATACAGAAGGCAAGATAAATGCTCCATTCTTTCCCTCTATCAGTAACACCAAAGCGTGTTTCATAGCTGATCAACGCATTGATTTAAAAAAAAAAAAAAGTTGCCAGGTGTGGTGGCACACACCTGTAATCCCACTGGGAGGATGATGAGGCAAGAGGATCTCTGTAAGTTTGAGGCCAGTCTGGGGTACATAGTTAACGCAAGGCAAGCCTGAACTACACACCGAGACTCTGTCTCAAAAAAAAAAAAAAAAAAAAAAGCTTTCAGTGTATATATAGTGGCAATGATAAAAGGACACATGACATCAATGCCAAAGAGGTGATTCTCATTAGCTAAAAATAGGGAAATACAGTATTTTTTAAAAATCATAATAGACTTTAGAAAGATAATAAAAGTTATAATTTTAATTATTTTTAATTTCCAAAGTTTCCTTTTAAGTTATATTTTGTTAATTTTTAATATTGAGTGGGACTATACAATATAGATTGAATATATTTTTTAATTAAAATTGAAAAAGAATTTCACACTTTTAATATTTCAGAAAGATTTCTGAAGTTCAATAAGCAATAAATGTTGGTGGAAGCCATTTCTATACTCCTGACACCTGTTGTCTCCCACATGAATTCTCCAAAGTGTAACATTAGGGAGATGATAGCAAAGCAAAATGTACTTGCCTAAAAAACATTTTACCATTATTTTATGACTGTATATAAGGAACTTGAGCAGAGCAACAGCTGGTTGATTCTTGTGTTCTTTTTCTTTTTTAATGGTAGCAAAGTTTTACATTTATTAAAGATAGGAAAAGAAACAAGTTCTGTAGAGCAAGTTTGGGGGAAGTAAAAGTAGAAAAAGAAGTTTGCTCAATAAGAGACAGCAGGCTGCTGTGAAGGGATTCAGTAGCTGATTCTTCTGTTCTATATGGGGTCAGTTAAGATCACTCAGTGTTCAACTGGTGGCTGATCTGGAGGATCCAAAACTGTTCTACTTACATGTTTGGTGCCTTATTGGATATGTTTGGAAGATTAGGTTCAGCAAGTAGCCTCACCCTGTCTATGTAGTTTCAGAGCCTCTGTATGTGGGTTCCTCAGCAAAGCAGCCAGCTTTTTTGCATGAAAGTTTAGGGCTTAAGCAAGTATTTCAAGGAATAAAGTAACCCCAAGCCAGGCAGGATGGGCACCATGATCCTGCACTCTGGGAGGCTGATGCAGGAGGATTGCAAATTTGGGTAATTGCTAGCTTGGGAAACTTAGTAAGACTCTGTCTTAAAATAAAATACAATTAAATTAAATTAAATTAAATAAATAAATAAAGGCTGAGGATATAGTTCAGTGCCCAGAAACTAGCATGGCAGTATTCATACTATATTCTATTGGGGAAAACAATCACAATCTGCTCATACTCAAAGGAAGGGATGTAGATTCCATCTCTTGATGGAAAGAATGTCAAAGAATTTGCAGCCATTTTTGTCACAGTTTTATATCATCATTGTAAGTGACTTATTGAATATAACACAAGTAGGAAAGTGATGGAATAGATGTAAGTATCTTTCCTACATCTGTTATATTAATATAATTAGTTTAACTGATGTGCTGAAACTTCAGGTATGAATGATGATAGAATACATTAACACTCCTTCAATGGCATAAAATGTCTTTGCCTAATCAAAACACCCGTGAAGCAAGAGATTATTACATTCATACAATGTTCATAACATAAGACTTCTCGACTTTCTTATATTTTCACATTATGAATTTTCAGATGATGGGTAAGGTGTGAATGTTGTCTAAAGGCCTTCTTACATTCTTTACATTCATACGGTTTTTCACCAGAATGAATTCTTAGATGTTGAATAAGAGATGAATTAAGCCTAAAGGCCTTTCTACATTCTTTACACTCAAAAGGTTTTTCACCAGTATGAATGCTCTGATGTAAAGTAAGCTTTTGGCGCAACCTAAAGGCCTTCCCACATTCCTTACATTTATAGGGTTTCTCACCAATATGAATACTCTGATGTTGTGTAAGTTGTGAGAGTAGTCTAAAAGCCTTTCCACATTCCTTACAATCATAAGGTTTAACACCAATATGAATACTCTGGTGTGAAATAAGTTGTGAGTAACGGCTAAAAGCCTTCCAGCATTCCTTACATTCATAAGGTTTCTCACCAGTGTGAATTCTGTGATGGAGAATAAGATGATAACCACGACTAAAAGTCTTTCCACATTCCTTACATTCATAGGGCTTCTCACCAGTATGAATTCTCTGATGGAGAGTTAGCTGTTGTCGTACTCTAAAGGACTTTCCACAATCCTTGCATTCATAGGGTTTCTCACCAGTATGAAGTTTGTAATGTACTCGAAGGCCAGAGCCACACAGAAAGTCCTTCCCACATTCTTTACACTCATAGAGTCTGTCGGCAATATTAAGCTTCTGATGTCGAGTTAGGTGTGCATATTGTCTAAAGGCCTTCCCACATTCTTTACATACATAAGGTTTTTCACCAGTGTGAATCCTCTGATGGAGAGTAAGTTGTCCTCGCACTCTAAAGGCTTTTCCACATTCTTTACATTCATAGGGCTTCTCACCAACATGAATTTTCTGATGTATCCTGAGGTCAGGACCACATATGAAAGCTTCCCCACATTCCTTACATTCATAAAGTTTTTCACCAGAATGAAGTCTCTGATGTCGAGTAAGGTGTGCAGTCTGCCTAAAGGCCATCCCACATTCCTTACATTCATAGGGTTTTTCACCAGTATGAATTCTATAATGAAAAGTAAGTTGTTGACGCACTCTGAAAGCCTTCCCACATTCCTTACATTCATAGGGTTTCTCCACAAAATGAATCTTCTGAAGTGGAGTAACAGACGTGTGCTTTTGGTAAGAGGATATTTTTTCAGATATAACCTTTACTTGATTGAAATAATTCTCTGGAGGTCCCTCTTGTCCTTCAAATTTTCTTTTGGACTCCCAGTCATTTTTCAAAAGGAGACCCTTAAAGCCATGGTTTTTTATTCTTTCCATTATCTTCCACTGGGATAAATTTAATTCATAAATGTTATTTTCTGAAAATAACTTCTTGGTCTCATAACTAGTCTCCAAATCTGAAAGAAAACCAAAAAAAAAAAAAAAAGCAAATATAAGCTGTTTTCTTTTTCTAAAAGAAATAAAATTTCTACAGCTAAAATAAAAGACAATGCCAGGGATATAGCTCTGCGGAACAGCACCTGCCTAGCAAGTGCAAGGTTATGAGTTCAATTCCTGATACCAAAAGAAAAAAAAGAAAGAAAGAAAAAGAAATAAAAGACAGCAAAAGTAATAGTTAACTGAATTTGAATGTTATATAATTTAAATAGAAAGAAAGAAAGAAAGAGAAGAAAAGGCGAAGGGAAAATATGAATGTATATAAGTGCAGGAGATTGTAAATTAATTAAACATTTTAAGATAGTGGGTCTCACGTTGATGTGTGGGTCAGAATACTGGGGAACTTATTACAAATACAGAAGTTTAAACATGACAAACCATCTAGATGACTGCAATAACTTTTAAAATACAGCTAACATGGATTATTTTTCTGGGAATATGTAACTGATCACTCTGATATATCTCTGTTTTTTGAGACAGGGTCTCAATATGTAGCTCAAGCTCACTTTGAACTCACTAGGTGGCCCAGGCTGGTCTTGAACTTGTGGCAATCTTTTTGCCTCAGTCTCCCAAGTGCTGGGATCACAGGTGTGCACCACCACACCCGGCTTATCATGTTTAAACCAACAAATTTCCATAAAACAACTGGAGAATGTGTGAAGACTTATCATTTGCTTCTCCAGAAAAAAAGTTTTATTTTTCCTCCCTTGCAATAGCATTGGGGTTTGAACCTAAGGACACTACCACTGACATACATCCTCAGCCTTTTTCTTTTTTAACTTTGAAACAGGGTCTCACTAAACTTGAGACCCTGAACTCACTTGGCAAGACTTGAACTCACTTTGCCTTAGCTTTCTTCAATACTGTGGAGGAATTATAGCATGGGCCACCATATATGGCTCCTAGGAAAAAGCTTTAAAAAGGTTTCTATAAAGGCTGGTTGTGGTGGTACATTCCCGCAATCCCAGTACTCTGGGAGACTGAAGCAGAAGGATGGACATATAAGCCCAAATTGAGTGACTTCGTGACTTAATAAAACTCTGTCTCAAGATAAAAAATAAAGAAAAGGGTGAGGATATAGCTTATATAAAGGCCCTGGGTTCAATCCTCAGTACTGCCACACACACAGGAAGAAAAAAGAGCTATTAAAGCTTTAAAGAAAGGCTATTCAAATCCGATTTTATTTCAATTAAGAAAAAGAAAAATCTTCAAACTGTTTTTATAAAAAGATACTGTACTAAATGAAATTGGCTCACAAAACAAAAACTATATGATTTTTTATAAAACAGCACACTGAAAAATCCAGTATCATTTATTATAAAAATGTTATAGTAGGCTAAGGAAGAGTCAAAACAATACAAAACTTTCTTTTACTATTCCTTGATTGTATTATTTTTCATTTGTATTTTTAATTCTTTTATTCTTTGCTGTTTTTCTCCTTCTGTACATTTTTCTCCTACCACTTTTGTTTCATTATTTTACCTTTTTTTCTTTCATGAGGGTGACTGTGAGTGTATGTGTGTGCGCGCACGCGCGTGCTTATCTCCCTCTTGCCTTTTTTCTCCCAGTAGAGTTAACTGAGGGTAAGGGAATTCTCCCTTATCTCCTTTACCTGACTTTGATCTCCTGTGTCTTATTCACTCTCAATTTTTCTTTTCTTTCCTCTCTCCCTTATCAATTGTCTCCCTTTAACTTTGTCTGTAATATTTGTAGAATCTTTACCCATCCCCATTTTTCACTATTAATTTTGTGACCAGTTTTCCATTATCCCCTTGTAAATACATAACATACCCCTACCATCATTAGGATCCTTTGTCCTGCCCCTAATTTCCTTCTTCCCATACTACACAACAGACTTTATTTATTTTGGTACTAGGGATTGATCTCATGACTTTGTGCTTGCCAGGCAGGCAGCAAATGACTTTAAAAAACCAACTTTTTTCTCTTTACTTCCCTCCTCTGACATTACCCAGTCCCCAACCCCTAAGCTTTATATAACTGATTCTATAAAATTACTGTTAAATGACATTTTTCACCATTATAGGAGACACAGCCATTAACTTTGGGTCAAGACTTGGGTTGTAGGCCAGGGATATAGCTCAGCAGCATAAGCAACTGCCTGGCAAGTTCAAGATCCTGAGTTTGATTCCCAGTATGGAAAAGAAAAAGAGATTTGGGTTGTTATGATGCTTACAGCATAACAGTGAATTTCTTCCCCAGGATAAAGGGAAACCCAAAAAGAGGGTTTTGTAATTTTTTTTGTTTTGTTTTGTTTTTGAGACAAGTCTCACTATGCAGTTTGAGCTGGCCTTGAACTCACTTTGTAGCCCAAGCTGGTCTCAAACCCACAATGATCCTACTGCCTCAGCCTCCCAAGTGCTGAGATTACAGGCATGCACCACCATGCCCAGCATGGTATGTTATTTCTCAACTTGCCTTGATAGACCACTTAGCCAGTTACTATACTGTAGCTGGTTTAATTGCATAGGAATAATCCTGTGTGGATAATTTCATGCTAGTGAATCTATATAAAAGAATAGAAATTAGCCCATGCATACTATTAGACCACTATGCAATGAAAACAGATCAATGACAAAAGAAACTTGGGAAAAGGCAAAAACTCCTGAAAAATTAACAATATAATCCTTACGGATCACAGAAGAAATTACAGAATTTCTAGCAAATAGTGACGAGGATGGTACAACTCTCCAAAACCTCTGGGATAAATGACAGCAGTTCAAAGTTGGGTATGGTCGTGCATACCTGTAATCCTAGCACTTCAGAGGCTGTGGCAAGAGGATCTTTGCAAGTCTGAGACTAGTCTGGGCTACAAAGTGAGTTCAAGGCCAACTTGAACTACAAAGTGAAACTCTGTCTCAAAAAACAAATGAAATTAGCAAAGTGATAAAGAATATATCAACTAAAAAAACCCAAGACCTGCAGAAGTCTACAAAACCTTTAAGGATGTTGTGTCATCAATATTTCTCAAGCTCTTCAAAGTAATCAAAAGGGACTGAGTGCTCCCCAATTTATTTATGGAAGCCAATATCACACTGATCTGAAAAACAGATAAAGACCCAACTAAAAAAAAAAATAGGCCAATCTCCTTATTGAAGACAGATGCAAAAATCCTCAATGAGATACTAGCAAATAGAATTCAGCACACCATCAAAAAGCTCATACATCATGATCAAGCAGGTTTCATCTCACAGATGCAAGGATGGCCCAATACTCATAAGTCAATAAATGTAACACATCATAAAAACATAAGCAAGGACAAAAACCATATGATCTTATCAGTAGATGCAGAAAAGGCTTTTGACAAAATCCAACAACACCTCATGATTAAAAAAAAAAAACCTTAAGAAAACAAGTATAAGGAACCACACCTGAATATAATAAAAGCTATGTATGACAAATGAATAGCCAGCATCATACTAAATGGAGAAAAACTAAAAGCATTCCCCCTAAATTCTTATCAGGAACAAGACAAGAATGTCTTACCTCTTCTGCTCAACACAGTAAAGTCAAAACAATTAGGAAAAGAAATACATAAAAAGCATACATATAGGGACGAACTAAAATTAACATTACTAATACTATGACATGATGCTCTACAGAAAAGACCCAAAAAACTCACCAAAAAATTCTTAGAATAGTAAAATGTAGCAGTGTAGCAGGATATAAGATTAATATACAAAATATTAACATTTATGTACATCAACAATAAATGGGAGCAAAAGGAAATTATGAAAATAATACCACTCACAATAGCTTCAAGAAAAATGAAATACCTAGGAATTAACCTAAGAAAGTGAAAGACCACTAAAAAAGAAAACTACAGTACTCTGAAGAACTGCAGAGACTGAAAAGGATATCAGAAAATGAAAAGATGCTGGGCATGGTAGCTCACGCATGTAATCTCAGCACTCAGAAGACTGAGACAGGAGGCTTGCTATGTGTTTGAGGCCAGTATGGGCTATATAGTGAGATGCTGTCTCAGAAAA
Source organism: Hydrochoerus hydrochaeris (assembly GCA_004027455.1). Classification (NCBI taxonomy): domain Eukaryota; kingdom Metazoa; phylum Chordata; class Mammalia; order Rodentia; family Hydrochaeridae; genus Hydrochoerus; species Hydrochoerus hydrochaeris. The sequence goes on from PVLA01010606.1 coordinate 39,385, forward strand.
AAAAAAAAAGGAAGAAAAGAAAATGGAAAGATGTTCCCTGCTTCTGGCAATATTAACAAAATGGCCATACTCTCAAAACTGTCACACAGATTCAATACAGTCCAAATCAAAATACCAACAGCATACTTTACAGATCTAGGGAAAAAAAATCCTAAAATTCATTTGGAACCAGAACAAACCCAGAACAGCAAAAGCAATTTTAGACAAGAGCAAAGTGGGAGGCATAGGATTACCTGACTTCAAGCTATACTACAAAGCAATAGTGATAAAAATGGCATGGTACTGGAACAAGAACAGATACATGAGTCATTGGAACAGAATTGAGGATATGGAAATTTCCTTAGACACATTCAGCTATTTGATCATCAACAAAGGCTTATGTTGAAGGAAGGATAGCCTATTCAATAGGTGGCCCTAGAAAAACTGGTTATCTGTGTGCTGATGATTGAAACTGAACCCTTATGTCTTAAAATCAAAATGGAGCAAAGACAGCCATAGTGGAACTCAGGAGGCTGCACAAAAAAGCAATTCACCTGCCCTCTTGGTAAGCACCTTCCTCCCACGAGCCAAGAGAAGAACCAGAGAGCCGCCCCTGAGATCCGGCCACAGCCATGGTGGAACCCAGGAGGCTGCACAAAGAAGCAATTCACCTGCCCTCTTGTAAGTGCCCTCCTTTGGTGTGAGTGGGGAGGAGACCCAGTAGCGTCTCCTGCGAGCCTACCGGTGCACAGGCTTGGAATCAAACATCCCCAACTCCCAATCCAACCCCTCCTCCCCACAGTTAGCAAATGGGGACAGAGGTCTGAGCATCTCTTGGCAGGATGACTGTATGCAATATAGTAAATATGGGGGGTCTCCTCTATCTTCTCTTTGAAAGCAAGTGTTGTTTTCAGTTTTGATTTATTATGATTAATTGCTTTACTTTTTTCAACATTCTCTTTTGATTGATTTTTTATAATGTTCTATCTTTGGTTTGATTTTGCTATACCTAATTGACCAGACAACTATTGTGAAGATAATGAGATATACTATGGTACCTATTACTGTTATCTGGTAACCTGCTGTGAAGTTCTGTACCAAATTCACTGCACTGTCTCAATTGGCTTTGTTCTGTCTTGTTCTGTTGTATTACTACTACCTTCAAAATAAAAAAATAAAAAATAAACCAAGCTCAAGGAAAAAAAAAAAGAAAAGAGACATTATGGTAGCTACTGTTAATATCTAGTTGTCTTGTTGTGAAGTGCTGTGTTGCTTACATTGTTCTGTTCTGATTTGCTTTGTTCTGTCCTCTTTTGTTTTATTTTCTTTAAAATAAAAAAATAGATGCAAAAAAATGTAGGAAAGATCTAAACATTAAAACAGGAACATTAAACCTACTAGAAGATAAAATAGGTAAAACACTTGAAAACAGAAAAGAATTTTCTAAATTTCTATTTTCTAAATTTTCTATTGCACAAGAAGTAACAGAAAGAATCAACAAATGTGATTATATCAGACTAAAAAGCTTCTGTATAGCAAAAGAATGAGTAGTGTGAAGGGACAACCTACAAAATGAGAAAAAAAATTTGCCAGCTACACTTCAGACAGAGAACTAATATCCAAATAGATAACTCAAAAAATATTAAACTACCTAAAATTAAAAGATCCTGTCAAGAAATGAGTAAGAAAAATGAACAAATGGTCAACAAATGTATGAAAAATACTCAACATTTCGGGAATAGAAAAATGCAACTTAAAACAAAACTAAGGTCCTATCTTACTCCAGGAAAAGTAAATTATTAAGTAATCAAACAATAACAAATGCTGGTGAGGCTGTGGTGAAAAAGGAATACTCCTTCATTGTTGGTGGGAATGTAAACTAGTACAACCATTATGGAGATCAGTATAGAGATTTTTAAAGAACTGAAATTACATATTCCATATGACACAGTGATCTCTCTGCTTGGTATATGTTTCCCAAAGAGCTTAAGACATCATTACTACAGTGATACCTACTTACCAATATTTATAGCTCCACAATTCTAATAGCTAACTCCTGGAAACAGGCTGTATACTCATCAACAGATGATTGGATAAAGAAAATGTAGTATCTATATATATCAGAATACTATTCTGCTACAAGGAATGACAGATTTGAAAAGTTTGTAGGAGAATGGATGTACTTGTAAAATACAATGTCCAGTGAAATAAAGCAAACACATAAGTTTAAATACTATATGGTATCTCTCATTTGAATGAGGTAAAGTATAAACAAAGAGAATAATGAAAGACAGACATCTCCTGCAATAGGAAAGTGGTCCAAGGGAAAAAGCACAAGGGGTGAGGAGGAAATAAGTATAATAAAGATATGCTGTTACTGGAACCTATTAATCTCTGATAATGTAAACATTATATGCCATAACATGAGTTAAGATTAATAATAGAAACAAGAATGAAAAATCGGATAGGCGATTTGGAGGAAGGAGGAAGGGAGAAGGAGATTGAAAAAAACAAGCTGTGGTATGTACAGGTAATCATTCCCCAAGATGATTGTAAACTGTATGAGCCACAAACAAGTACAGTACTAATAAAATTTTTTTTAAAACTTAAGTTGTTGATAAAACATGTATTTTTATAATACCATGTAAATATCCTTCTAAAATTTTCTGAAAAAAGTAAAAAACAAAACAAACAAAAAAAACCTACCATTAAAACTTTATGAACAAAGTGGGAAACTAGAATTATTCCCTGACCATAAGTAAAATAACTCTCCCATCCCACAACATTCTCTATCTCCTTATTCTGCTTATTTTTCTTCAGAGCATTCTTTTATTACCTAATATTCTTATTTCTATTTATTTATAATTGCTAGATTTCTCACCACAAAGTAAATTTTATGGAGACAAGCGCTATATTGATTTTGTTTACCATTGTATTGAAGTTGTAATAGTACCCAGCTCAGAGGTTATCTATTCATCCATTGATCTACCAATGCAAAAGAATAAAACAATAAAATCAAAATATAGATGTCAATAATGAATAGAGAGAATACCTTCCATCGCTACCCCTTTCAAGATGAGAAAAATTAGAAAGAACAACAACAACAAAAAAGTGTAGTAGGTTTTTTTAGTATGCCCAGTCAAGTCTTTATTTGCTTCCCTGGTCTAGGATATTTGCCTTTGGAAAAAGGACTTTTTTTTTTTTTTTTTTCGTTTTTCCTTTTTGGTACCTGGAATCAAACTCACTACTGTGTGCTTGCAAGGCAGGCACTTATGCCGCTGAGCTAAATCCCCAGCCCCTGGGCAAAGGCTTTTAAAAGTGGTTTTCTTTTTTTATTGTTTGGTTTTGTTTCATTTTGGTTTTGGTACCCGGGATCAAACTCATGACCTTATGTTTGCCAGGCAGGTGCTGAACCGCTAAGCTATATCTTCAGTCCAAAAATGGTTTTCTAAATATCACAAAGTTGTGCCTTTTCCCTAACTAACTGGGTGATTCCCCTAGCTTGATAGGCCCTCACTCACCTAAATATCGTTTTCTTCCTTTCCTCATAACTTTCCAGGGATCCTTTCCTTGCTCCAATAAGGAAATCACATCTGGTTTAGATATGAAGCATCCTGCTTAGGGGAAAATAATTAGAAATTTTATTGATTCATCCTGATTACATTGGTAATACACTATAGATTAAAATGACAACTGATAAAGCTTTCAAATCAAAGAAAGGAAAGATGGTTTCAAAAAGTTCACATGAAGAATGTACAATAAATAGAGATTAGAAAAGGTCTTTTAAAATCATAGTAATATGAGTGTTCTTTCTTCAGAGGAAACAATGGTTGAGATCATAGATTAGGTGGTTCAAATCCTGCCTCTGCCAAATCACAGTTACATAATCCCAGATGAGGTACTTCCATGCCTCATTTCCCTCATCTATGAAACAATGACAATAATAGTGCCTATGTGCTGAGTACACTGGTCATACCTGTAATCCCAGCTTTGGGAGGCAGGATGATCACCAAATTCAAGGCCACGCTGGAGAACTTAGCAAGATTCTGTTTCAAAACTAAAAATTTAAAACAGGGCTGGGAATGTAGCTTAATATTACAAAATCTCTGTGTTTGATATCTAGTATCCCCCACTGCAAAAGTGCCTATTATAAGAACAGACTGCATTAATGTGTCTCGATACCTAACACTGCCTAAGAGTAACAGAGATATTTTATTAGCTATTAGTTGTTACTCTGCTGAAAGAAAAACAAGAAACTTCCCCCAAAATATTTATTCTTATTTCTTTTCTTTTTTTGGTACTGGGAATCAAACTCAAGGTGCTGTGCTTGCCAGGCTGGCACTGGGCCACTGACCTACATCCTGGCCCTACTCTAATTTCTTAGAATATTAATACATTACTAAAAGCAAAGTGTGACAGCAAAGTTTGACAGGTGTGGTGATGCATGCCTGTAATCAGTCTAAATTACTAAAGGCACATAACCTTACCTAGTGAGACCAAGTTGCTATAGTTCTCCATCATCACATCTCTATATAAGTCCTTCTGTTCCAAGTCTAGGTATTCCCACTCTTCTTGAGAAAAGACTATGGATACATCACTGAACATCACTGATCCCTGAAACAACAAACCACATATTACAAGTAAAATAAAGAAAAAATTTTTAATATGAATGAGACAATATGGAAGAAGTATCGCAAGATAGCAAGCAAACATGGATACATCACTGAACATCACTGATCCCTGAAACAACAAACCACATATTACAAGTAAAATAAAGAAAATTTTTTTAATATGATTGAGACAATATGGAGGAAGTATCGCAAGATAGCAAGCAAACATGCTTGAGCTACAAAGGTGCAACATAGCTAGTTAGAAAATGAGCGTGTTAGGGCCAAGGATTTAGCTTAGTGGCATAAGCGCCTGCCTGGCAAGTGTGAGGTAGTGAGTTCAATCCCCAGTACAAAAAAAAAAAAAGAGTGTACCTGGAAGATTCAAGGATCCTGCTATTAAAGATACAGCCATCTATATATCCTAGCATACCTCAGTAATTCAAATGTGAGGGAAAGAAAAAAATAATCATTTTCCTATTAAATGAAATACTGTTAAAACTTCTGCCTGCTATATGTCTACCTCACAAATTATCAAGAAATGTGAATTCCACTCCTATCTCCTTGAAGTACTGATTTTTATTTTATTTATTTTGTGGTGCTGGGGACTGAACCCACATGGCACATGTGCCATAGGTTGGCCACCATTGATGCAGGTTACTCTAGGCGCCCAACCCCAGCCTGGTTAAATTGGGGCACAACACCATGACCACAACCGCCCTACTTAAAACCACTACTCACACAAATCCTTACACTGAGCAACATCACCAACCCTTTTTTAATTTTTTTATTTTTGAGACAGGGTGTTGCTAAATTGCCCAGGCTGAGCTTGAACTTGTGATCCTCCCACATTAGCCCACCAAAATGCTGGGATTACAGGTATGCACCACCACACTCAAAATTTATTGTTTTGTTTTGTGACAGACAGTCTCACTATGTAGTCTGAGCTGGCCTTGAACTCACCATGTATCCCAGGCTGACCTCAAACTCTAAGTGATTCCCCTGCTTCAGCCTCCTAAGTGCTGGAATTACAGGTGTGCAGCACATCTGGCTAAGAACAGATTTTTTTTTTTTTTGAGACAAGGTCTCTCTCTGTAGTTCTCGCTGGACTTGAACTCACTATGTAGCCCAGGAACTTGCAACGATCCTCCTGCCTCTTGAGTCCTAAAATTATAGGCATGTGCTACAATACCTGGTCCTAAAAGAAGCTATTTTCAAAAAGGCCCCCTATAAGCTCTCTGTCTTAGAAAAGGATCTGAATATGTTTAAAGAATTCCTTCCTAATTTATTATAGAAGCAGATCATAAGTATTTTTCCTTTTCAGATTTTTTTCAATACTGAGGAATGAACCCAGAGAGTGCTGAGCTACATCCCCAGCCCCCTTAGCACTTTTTTTTTTTATACCAGGAATTGAACTCATGACCTTGCACTTACAGGCAAGTGCTTGAGCCACTGAGTCTTTTTTTTTTTTTTTTTGAGATAGAGTCTTGCTAAATTATCCACACTGGCCTCAAATTTATATTCCTCCTGCCTCAATCTCCCAAGTATCTGGGATTACAAGTGTGCTCCACCACATCCATTTTCTAATGAATATTTTTAATTGACTGTACATTAATTAGTCCATTTAATAAGGCTTAACCATCTTTCCATACTTAGATATTTTGGTTGACCATAACCTTAAGGTCTTCCTCAATTCTGAATCTATATGATGGCACAAGCACCTGCTTGGCAAGTGTAAGGTCATGAGTTTAATCCACAATACAAAAAAAAAAAGAATGAATCTATTTGATTACTGACATATCTGGATTATTTTCTCAATTGCTATCATTTTTACCTGTAAATAGATGCATTCCTTGTTTATAAATTAGAATGTACCAATGTACCATGATCCAGAATCAGAAAGATATTCTAAACCAGTACATCCTGTTTAGCTATAAATGGAATCTTGTTACTGGTATGCAAATCTTAGAGAATCTCTCTTTTTGCAAGACACAGCTGCATCCCAACTCAATACTAAAAGTTTCACAAAACACAAACTCTTAACTATACACTGAGTCTTGGGCCAATCAACAGCAAATCTTATATACCTGTAAAACTCAAGTGGAGGACCAGGAATTTAGCTCAGCAGCCTGAGTACCTGCCTGGCAAGCGCTAGGTCATGAGTTTAATCCCCAGTGCCAATAATAATAAAAATTAAAATTAAAAAAAATTCAAGTGTAAAAAAGTTCCATTTTCCTATGAGTAATTAAATCGGCTCAGACTTTTTTTTTTTTTAACAACTCAAAATGAATGGTCAGGGGCTGGGGATTTAGCTCAGCGGCATAAGCACCTGCCTTGCAAGCATGCAGTTGTGAGTTCAATCCCCAGTACCAATAAAAAAAAAAAAAAGAATGGTCAAATATCTCAAGTGATTTCACCTCTATTTCATTGTAGCTTTTAGCAGAAGACTTAGCACATACAGGAGATGCTGAATAATTTGTTCAACAAATAGATGGACAATGACTAGCAAAAAGAGGGCTCATAAGATAGGCAATGTGAGGGCTGGGGATTTAACTCAGTGGCATAAGTGCTTGCCTGGCAAGCACAAGGTCATGAGTTCGATCCCCAGTATTAAAAAAAAAAAAAAAAGGATAGGAAAGGTGTTACTTAGCTTTATCCCTTCCTAGATTTGGAAAAACTGGAAAGAGGTTCTGGGAGAAAGCTCTGGTAGGAAAGAAATTTCAGGATAAAGGAATATTTCTGGGATCTTAACATGATAATATTTCCAGAAGCAAATAAACAGTAACTTACAAAGGCCATAATTTAGAAATCCAAGAACTGGTCAATCCTCCTTGGGGTTTGTTTGCCAGAAGTAGACTCTGCAGAGGTCAGAGCTGGGAAATGAAAATAACGCTATGAAATGAGACAGGGCTCAGAACTCTCAAAATATCTTGAATTAATAAGACTTTTCCTTCTGATCACACACAGACATGGGATGGGGCGGGGAGCAGCTGGGGATGAAGCCCAGTATGAAAGCCCTGAGTTCAATCTCTAGAACCGGGGAAGAAAATAAACATTCTGCAGAATCAAGAAGGAAGAAAATTTCAATATCTAGGTCAGTGATGGTGAATCTTTTAGAACGGAGTGTCCAAACTACAACCCAAAACCCACTTATTATTTATCACAAAGTGTCAACACTGCCATTAAACCTAAATATACGGGTTGCTTGGCTCACGTGGTGAAAGAGAGGGTTCTGCATGTCTACTGTGGTACATGTGCCATAGGTTGGCCACCACTGATGTAGGTTACTCTAGGCGTCCAACCCAGCCTGGTTAAATTGGGGCACAACGCCACGACCACAACTGCCCTACTTACAACCACTACTCACACAAATCCAGAGTAAAAAGAATAGTGTTGACCCTTTTCACTATCAAAGAAAAACCAAGATCATCTATGCCGGGGCTGGAACGAGTTTACAGTAGTTTCTAGGACAGAGCTCTGGTTCTGCAACTAGCAGCTGGAACTCCCTGAGCTGTGACTGCACAGAGGTGGGCGCGCCCTGCCCCGGGTGAAGGGCGTCTTGCCACCAGGCAGTTTGAGGACGCCCCAAATTCTGACATTCTCTGTCCCCCCCCGCCCGACTTGGTACTAGGGATTGAAACCAAGGACTACTGAGCCTACATCCCGTCTTTTTCTGTTTTATTTTGAGACAAGGTCTTGCGAAATTACCCAGCCTGGCCTCTAACTTTAGATCCTTCCGCTTGCTTCGGCCTTGCAAAGCGCTGGGACTGACTACAGGAAGCTGCCACCCTATCCGACTCAGTTCTAGCATTCCTAGCCTAAGAGCGGGCCTGAGCTTTTTTTGTGTGTGGATTCTTCACCGTGGCACTCCGATGCTGATTACAAGCTATTTCTCTGCCCCGGGCCCGCTGTGACGACGCGGCCGAAGACGCTGGGCTCCGAGATGCACACGCCACAGCCACTTGGTTCCCACCGGACGTTTTGTACCCAATTAAATCACACAAACGCCGTCGCGTACCAGTCCCTGCCTCACATACACACAGGCTCCCGACGCCACACCCAGGCCCTGCCACGCCCACAGACACACACACCATAACAACGCCGCCCTCCTCACACACCCCGCGCTCCCGGTGCCGAGTTCTCCGTGTCCTTACCCTGCGCGCCGCGATGCCTTTGCTAGGGTAGTCAGGACCAATGCGCTGAGCCAGGACTATTCCCTGGGAATAGTCTCAAGGTATGGTCTAGCAGAGGCCAGCACACCATTGCCACCGACATACAGTACGCAGGGCGAGACGCCTAACGGCCCGCACGCTAGGAATGCTGGGAGGGTCCTAGGCGCGCCGAGTGCGCAGGCGCAGGAGTCCGGGCGAGCAAAGCTATGTCATAGCCGCCGGCTGTGTGAACCTGAAGGCTAGAGTCCGCAGCTGGCAAGGGTGTTTGGTCCTTTGTCACGGCTGGGGTAGGGGAGTGGAAGGATAGCTGCGCGTCAATTAAAGAGGGATGGATGGAAATGACTGCAGCCCATCGGGAGGAGAAGAGGGAGGCTGGGCTCCACGTTGCATGCTAATGGGGCGACCACAATTAGGTTTGTGAGGGTTTTTTTTTTCTTCAGTGAATTGTGTGTCGGGGTCTGTACGATTGTGGGATGTGAGGGCCTGCGAGGAAATAGTATTGACTGTTAGTTCAACTGTGTGTAACTTACGATGAGTATTTATATGAATCATGGCACAAAGTGTCCGAAGTCTGGATAGGTTTGTTTTGCTGAGGCTGTGTGTTACTGTGTTAGAAACGTCGCGTCTGATCCTATGTGCATTTTGGTTTTGTTTTCCTCAGTACTGGGAAATGAACGCAGGGCCTTTGCACTGAGACAGGGTCTCAAATTGTTCAGGCAGGGCCCAAACTTGCAATCCTCCTGCCTCTTTCTGGAGTATTGGAATTGCAGGGATAGCACCACCACTCCTACCTGCATATTTTATTGTTTGGTTGGTTTTCATGTAACCAAAATGTTCACTCTCTTCAGCTCTAGCAGAAATATTCCATCTGCCAGTAGCTTAAGCTTTATTAATTTCATCAAAAATAACTTTTCAAAAAAAATATGCATTTTGCATTTAAACACAGGCTTATAGAATGAAAATTAGCATAACTTTTAGAACAAGATTTTAAAAGAAATTTATGTTTTGTAGTATTTAATTTGCTTCTGCCATAGATTCTAGTGAGCAAGTCTGCCCTCTTTCTTAGGGTTAAAAAAGATTTTATTCAGAAGATTGTCTTTATTTGCAAATAACAAACTGTATACTAATAATAGGCATACCTTGTATTTCCAAGTAATAAAAGTTACTGAAAAATGAAATTCAAACACAAAAGACAAAGATATGAGCACATGTGAGTATATGAGCATTTAATACAGAACATTGAATTTTAATTCAACAGAAGATAATTGGCTTTGGCATACTCAGTTTTATGTCTGTCTGGAAACAAAACTGACTCCCTTTATCATACCATGTGAAACACTCAATTCCAGAAGGATTAGAACGTTCATGTATCTAAATATACACATTCAGAAAATTATAGTTTCTTCATTCTCTTATGCTTTGAAATATTCTATAAGCAAAATCTTCCAAAGAAACATAGAAAACACTAGAAAGAGACTGGGAGACTTATAGAAATAGACAAGAATGTAAGAATATTTATAGATGTTCTACTACACTCTGATGCTGAGGATTGAACCTGGGGCCTCAAGCATGGTAGGTAAATGCTCTACCACTGAAGCACCACTTTTTTTTTTTTTGGTAGTGTTGGCGATTGACCCCACATTAGTTTTACTCCTGAGTTCACCCTGTAACTCTTATCTACTGAGCTATATTCCAAGCCTTTTTTATTTTTAGGTAGTTTCACTAATTGCCCAGGTTTATGTCAAACTTTTGATCTTTTTGCCTCAGCCTTTTGAGTAGCTAGGAATATATGGTGGGTGCCCCCACATTCAGTGAATAGTTTTAAATGGAAAGTAGGCAATAATTTGAAAACTGTCATAGTTAGGGAGATGTTTAAATAGGTCTTGGGTTAGAGGTTTAGCTCAGCGGTGCAAGTAGGTCTTAAGGATAAGCATACTATAGCCATGAACACTGAGTTTTATCTATAGATCTGAAGGGAAATAAATCTGCAGTTGAATGTAAAAAAGCAAATTTCAATTTGATAAACATATACTTACATGACACAGCTACACTTATTTGCATGTTAATGTCTGACATGAAGAAATACATGGAATATAGAAGCTTTAAACTATTCTGAAAGAAATACATGAATAGAGAAATTGAGAATGGCCAGGGGCAAAGAATGATTTTTTTTTTTTAACCATTAGTATTAGTTCGTGTATCCTGTTACATCAATTATGGCCAGATCTCTTAATGCTTCTGGGACATGTTTCCACCTGCTCCATGGCGCTTTCTTTTCTAGCTTGATCTAAAAGTGGCTCAGTAACTGTAGCTCCGGGAATGGTGATGGGAGCCTGTATCCAGACATTGTGGCACTTTCCTTTCTGCTCCAATATAGTGCTGCTGATGCAAAATTTGGGGGCCAACTCTAGAGTGTCAGGATGGCATAGCACTCCTATAAATTCAAACCATGAACCAGTTTTACTCATTATATTCTGGTCTACTGTTTTGAATCTTAGAACCTCTCTTCATACAGCCAGAATTGTCAGGGTCCCATCCATACACTGTTCAAGATATTGTTTGATCGTGGTGTAGGTTGTCATTTGGGCATATGATGCCACAGCCTTACTTGTCTATGAATTCCTTCCCAGGTGATTGAAAATCTGTCTTTAATAGCCTGAACATCATTGATCCAACCCGTGATTGTTGCAAAAAACCATCAATTGCTTTATTGGCTGAGTATGACACTAAAACAACTGTTGTAGCCTTATGGGATTCTTGCTTAAGGCTGGCCATCATGGCATCAAAACCACCATGTGACTGATGCACTATTTGAACTTATCTTCTCACTTGAGCCGAGGCAAATACCAATAAATAGGTCACAGCAATGTCACAAAATAGATGGCATTTCAATAGATGGAGCACGAGTGCTTTCTAATCCAGCCTTCCCAAGCTTGGCATGACGTGTGTCACGGTGGCTCCGTTAGGTTTTCGATGAGCTGCTGTGAATAATGACTCTTCTGAGATTTCAAAATCCCTTAGATTTTCATAGAGTCCGGGAAAAAGCCAACACATAAACAGCAAGGAACCAGTAACAGGGTGGAACAAGGCTCTGTGCTTATCGTCAAGAAATGAATTGACATTATATTGTAACTCCTCTAGTTTCCCAATGCCAGGTGCAAATTCCTCACCTTCAGTAGGGTATTGTCGGAAATCTGAAAAGGAAAATGGATTGGTGATAAGTCCCACTCTGGGTTGCAATGTGTCTTCAGAGTGGGTGTCCATGGGTTCTGGTCATTCAGGTATGGTGTTTTATTTAAGACTGATTTTTTTTAAATTTAAAATGTTTCATTGGTTTGTGTATAAATGCACTATATAAATATGCAAAAAAATTAAATTTTCATTTGGCAGTTTGCTCTCATTTGGGAGAGTTTTGCTTTTGATATTAATGTGAAACAGAATTATCTTTGTAGCACTGCTATTTACACTATTTTGCTACTTTTTGCAAATTTATTTTAAAATATTTATCACTTTATACCTGTAAAAAACCAAGTAATTCATTGTTTAGAAAAACAGCCTTGCTGGGCATGGTGGCACATGCCTGTTATCCCGCCACTCAGGAGGCTGAGGCAGGAGGGTTGCTGCCAAGTTCAAGGCCAGCCTGGGTTATGTCCTTTGTTCAAGGTCAGCCTGAACTACATAGTGAGACGCTGTCTCAAAAAAAACCAAAATAAAAAAATAAGAATACTCTTATATAGGCTTTGAGAAAAAAGGGAATGGTGGTATAACATGAAAAAAGAACCTCTGTAACTGGATACATGCATTATCCTTCTATAGAATGCTACCTGCGCAATGTAGGTGATACTTCCTGAGCATGAAAAGTGAGGTATAATAAAGGCCCACCTCAAAACATTAATTTAAACCCAAAAAAAGGCAAGTTGTGGTGTTTTGTGTGTTTTAACTTCAAGATTTCTTACTTTTAGTAAACACCCAAACTACAATGGCAGAACTGAATTTTGTTACTAAAGTAGTATGGTTTGGAAAGGCTAAAATATTTACTCTCTATGGACGAAGTGTAATGACCCTTGGTCTAGAACACAATATATAACTCCAGTGCTGTATTTGTTTCTACTGCAAAATTGGGATAGGATAGCTTTATTTTTTGATACGCTAACTCTAAAAATTTTCAGTTATATATGTGTATATGCTCAAGAAACTGTTTTTTAATTGATGTGATGCTTAGAATAAAAATAATGCATGTTGGCCCAGCCTGGTGGTGCATGCCGGTAGTCCTAGCACTTGGGAGGCTGAAGCAGGAGGATCAGCACAAGTTTAGTACCAGCCTGGGTTACATAGTGAATTCAAGGCCAGCCTAAACTACACAGGGAGGATGTGTCTCAAAGAATCAAAAACAAAATGCATAAAAGAAAAAATATTTGAACCAGATCAAGTCCTTTCTTTTAAAATATCCTGCATTTGGGGGATTTGGCTATTTTATCGCTGGAAAAATTTTTAAATTGAAAACATTCACATCCAAGAAATTATAGGGAAATTATTCATTCCCACCACCACGCAAATCTCCTTAGGGGCAAGGAATTTGCTATCTTAAAAGTTCATCCCAAAACAAAAGAAAAACAAAATCCTCTTATGAGACATGAGTATGCTCTTTGTTAGTGTGTAGAATAAAAACTAACCCAAGGATAATCACTGGTGACTTGCAGAAATGACATCTCTTCTTTGCCCTGTAGTATTGTTTTTTAAAACTGTGAATAGCCAATTAAAAATCAGAAGTTATCAAATACATTAAAAAGTAGAATTAAGAAGTAGTGGATGTGGTGGCACATATCTGCCAATTTCTGTACTCTGAGAGGCTGAGGCAAGAGGACTGCAAACTTGAGCCTGGCCTGGGCAACTTAGCAACTTAATAAGACCCTGTATGAAAATTCAAAAAGGGCTGGGCATGAAGCTCAGTGCAGAAGCCCTGGGTTGAATCCCTAGTATCAGGGAAAAGAGAAATTTCTGGATTCTCAAGTCACAACAGCGTGTAAAACTGGGCATGTATTTTCTCATAGCATCAGTTAGCTGCAACTGGACTCTGGGCATGCTCTTTAGGTAGGTACTGTCCCAACTAGATATATTTCTATCATTCTTTCAGTAGATATAGTTAGCTAATTTCCTTAGGGCATGTGCATTATATTCATAACTGACACTAAAAAGTAGCTTTTTTTGGAGGTACTCTCCTAATCCATTTCTGATACCAATATGATGTTAGAATATAATGACCACTAAATAACTGAAGGAGTTCTCTGAACACTTGATACATTTTTTCTTAGAGTTGGATTTGTTGTATTACTCAGAACATTTAATTGATCTCATGATAATTTTTTTGTTCCCTATGTTTCTAATTCTCTGAGTCAATACTAGTGATTTATATTTTCCTAAGAATAATTTGGTTTAGGTTTCCAAATGCATCAGAAAGCACTGTATTTGGAATAGCCTTTTAAATCTGTAACTAGTTTCTTTCTATAGATGTCAATTTTTAAACATAATGCTGTTTGCTTTAGCTTTATAAACAGCACCAATGTATTGTCTATATGCCTTTCTTTTTACACAACGTATACTATAATGTAGCAAAAAGGAAGTCAACCTGAATAAAGTCCTTCACATCCATTATTCACATTACTTTCCCCATCAACACCAGGATTATTTCCTGTTCTCAAGAAATAAGTGATAATGGAAGATTTTAAAGACCCTCAAAGGGTCTTTAATTAAAGACTCTGTAATCCCAGCTCTTGAGAGGCTGATGTTGAAGAATTGCCATGAGTTTGAGGCCAGCCTAGGCTACATAGGCACATTCAAGGCCAGCCTGCACTATATAGTGAGATCTTGCCTCAAAAAAAAACATAAACAAAACAAAAATACCCTTCCTGATGCTGAATTGGTTCTGCAGAAAGTTAAACCTTCCTGACAAATACCGATGGCAACAATAAATATGAAAACAATAAATAACACAGTGATATGTATTTATTATATGGCAGTACAATTCTAAGTACCTTATACATCTTTTTACTTCTCTTAAAACATGAGGTAGGTATTATAATCATCCCCATTGTATAATTTCTACTGAGATATATATCTAAAAAACACATGCTGGGCATGATGGCACCTATTGTGGCCTAAGTTACTTAGCAGGCCCAAGCAGAAGAATCACTTGTTGAAGACTGATCTGGGGAACACAGCAAGATCCTGTCTCTCAAACAGAAAAATCACCAGGAAGGGTAATGAAATGACAAAGACTATTCTTCAGGAAAGAAAATGAGTACAAGATGGAAGACAAAGAGTACATTTATCTCATTTGTAAAATTTAAATCTTCTATAGGGAATATTCATTCCTTATTTCTCAAAATAAGACTAGAACAAAGATATGCCTAGGAAGAATGTCTATCAGGGATTGCATTTTGGCATGTATTACAGCAAAATACCTGAAAGAAGCCAGTAACTGTCAATAGGAAGTTAATAAAACCGTATTAGCTGGATGTGGTGGTGCATACCTGAAATCCCAGTACTAGGGAAGCCAAGGCAGGAGGAACGTATGTTCAAACACAAGCCTGAACCACACAGCAAATTCAAGGGCAACATAGACTGCACAGTGAAACCTTGTCTCAAAAATAAAACCAATAAAACAAAAATCACAACAAAATATCATGAAGATATTAAAGAATCCCTATTTACTGAGTGGCAACAATAGTTTATGAAGATTTAACAAAAGAAAGCCTTAATTTTGTAAAGAACAACACAAACAGCCATCTTCAAACATAAAAAAGGTAGCCAGTAATCACAAGTCTGAGGAAGCTGAGGCAAAAGGATCACAAATTTGAGCCCAGCCTAGACTACATACCAAGTCTAAGGCCAACCTGAACTATATATAGTGGGAACCTGTCTCTAAAATACATACACTCAGTCACACACACACGCACACACGCAAGCTGGACATGGTGGCACATGCCTGCAATCCAAGAATTCCAGTAAGCTGAGGCAGAAGGATCCCAAGTTTGAGCCCAGCCAGGACAACTTAAAGACCTAGCGTTTAAAAATAAACGAATGAAGATATAGCTCTATACAAAGGCCCTGGGTTCAATCTCCAGCACTAAAAAAAAAGTCAGTTTTCTATTATTAAAGATAACTTAAAAATAAAAGTATTTTACAAACTGTGAAGAGGTACATTTTAAAGTCATACAAATTTAAGATGGTTTAAAATATTAATGTAATAATTATAGAAAAAGGGAGAAAAGAGAATGAATATTACAACACTACATTTCTGTATGGATGCTCTGATATTTTAAGATCAGAAAGAGCCAAGTTTGGTGAGACATGCCTGTCATCCCAGTATTCTGGGAGGCTGAGGAAGAATGATCACAAGTTTGAGCTTAGCCTGAGCAACTCAGTGAGACCCTATCTCAAAATAAAAAATAAAGGGCTGGGGATATAACTCAATGCGAAGGCCATTGGTTCAATCCCCAGTACCACAAAAAGCAAGCAAACAAAAAAACAGAAAGAGCAAAAGTATTATAGGGTTTTTTTTTTTCAGTATTTTCTATAGTGAATAACCTAAGATCAATATGTTTTCATTAAAAGGCTTCCAAAGCATATTCAACTCATTGAGTTTCACCAACACAACTTTTTTCAACTGAATAAACTATAGCCAACACATAAAATGTTTCTATAGCCTTGTATCTAGGATTATTAACAAGATAAATTCTCTGATACTGAATGGTTTCAGCAAGTTAAAAGCCTGCTCATATATTTTGTATATATTGGTTTATCACCAGTACAAATTATGATGTTGAATAAGTTGTGAGTCATAATTAAAGTTCTTTCCACATTCTCTATATTCATAAGGTTTCTCACCAGCATGAATTCTATGATGACTGATAAGTTGTGAGCTCTGGGAATAAGCTTTCCCACATATCTTACATTCATATGGTTTTTCACCAGTATGAATTCTCTGATGTCTAGTAAGGTCAGAACCAGAACGAAAAGCCTTGTCACATTCCTTACATTCATAGGGTTTCTCACCTGTATGGATTCTCTGGTGTTTAATAAGCTGTGAACTCTGACTAAAAGCATTACCACATTCCTTACATTCATAGGGTTTCTCTCCAGTATGAATTCTTTGATGTTGAGTAAAATTTGAACCACTACTAAAGGCCTTCCCACATTCTTTACATTCATAAGGTTTCTCACCAGTGTGAATTCTCTGATGTCGAGTGAAGTTTGAACCACTACTAAAGGCCTTTCCACATTCTTTACATTCATAAGGTTTCTCACCAGTATGAATTCTGTGATGACGAGTAAGGTCCGAGCCACAAATAAATGTTTTACCACATTCCTTACATTCAAAGGGTTTCTTGCCAGTGTGAATCTTCTGGTGATGCGCAAGCCTTGAGGGATGTCGAAAGGCCTTTCCACATTCTTTACAATCATAAGGTTTCTCAATAGTGTGAATGATTTGATTAGTAAATTGTGAGTTTTTCTTATATTCATTAGATGCACAAAATTTCTCTTTATTAATAATTTGTTGTAATGTCAAGGATGGATGCTGACTGAAACTAGGTACATCTTCATGAGTGATTATCAGTTCACTGAACAGTCTCTCCTGAGAGTCATGCTGTTTCTCACACTGGTCATGACATTCCCAATCACCTCTGAAACCAGAGCATTGCAGGTCATGTCTTGTAAGTCTTCCCATTATCTCCCACTGGGCTGACTCTATTTCGTCAATTTCCTTCTTCACAAATAATTTCTTGGTTTCATATCTTGATTCTAAGACTGAAAGAAAACATGAAAGCAATCACTAATCATTTTATTATTTAGAAGGAATAAAAGTACACTTAAAATGAGAAAATTAAACTGAACTTCTAAAAAGTGGATTAAAAAAGGTATGAAATCATATAGGAAAACTGTTGTCAAGTATCTAAATATACAATAAATACTAAATATTATTTTGTGGGGGCCAGGGATTTAGCTCAGCAGCATAAATACGTGCCTGGCAAGTACAAGGTCGGTCATGAATTCAATACCTGGTACCAAAAAAAAAAAATTTATTTTGCAGTAAGATTCTAAATTTGGGGCAATCCTCTTGGGACCTCTTCTGCCTCTCTCAGACACAAGCTTTCTTTCTCTCAATAAATATATTCTGCTCTTTAACCTCCACTGTTTCTAAAATTCATTCTTCAATTTTAGAGAACATGAGCTCATACAGGACTTTTATCATTTGGAGGTCTCCCACCAAGATCACTGGATAGAGACTTAAAGCTGTGTGCATACCCAAGATAAAAATGCTTGGTGTCATTTGAGAAATGCAAATTAAAACAATACTGAGATTTCATCTCACTCCCAGAAAGAATAGCTGCCATCAAAAAATCAACTGATAACAAATGTTGGCGAGGCTGTGGGGAAAAAGGAACACTGCTCCACTGTTCGTGGGAGTGTAGAATGGTACAGCCACTATTGAAATCACTATGGAGATTTCTCAGAAGACTAGGATTGGAAGTTCCATTCAATCCAGTTATTCCTCTCCTGGGCACTGTCCCAGAAAAACTGAAAAGGTCATGTCACAGTGATATATGTGAACCCATGTTCATAGCAGCACAATTTGTGATAGCTAAATCTTGGAAATAACCAACATGCTCATCAACTGCAGAATGGTTGAAAAAAATGTGGTATTTTTAGACAATGGATTACTACTTAGCTATAAAAAAGGATGATCTTGAGACCTTCATAGGTAAATGGAGACAACTTGAGACTATCCTCATAAATGAAATAAGAATCATATTTATAAATATATTGTTTCTCTAGTGTAAAAATAAGAACTGTAGGAGTAATAAAACCCAAAATGTGTAATTGCTATTGTAAAAAAGAGGAAAAGAAAGTGCTCTAAAGGATATAACTGCATGTACGTTTAAGTGTGTAGGATCGATAACCATATTACATAAGTTTTTGTTGGATCGTTGAACAGAACTGTTTGCAGTCTGTTTGAATGTCTACTTTGTATGTTTTAATTTTGTAACTTCATCTATTTCTAAGAGGACAATATGTAATTTATCAACTAGTGATTTAATTTTTTTTTTTGAGATTCTGTATTCTACCCTTTTTCTGTTTTGCTTTTTTTCTCTTTAAATAAAATTTTTTTAAAAGATTCTAAATTTGGTAAGGAAGACTATTTGAAATCATACTAAATCATATAGCAATAATCCACACTGCAACTTTCCTGTGATAAAAGTAAGGTATTCAATCTAATCATTCTTTATAAAAGTAGAAGACCGAACAAAAGCAAGTCATATTCTCAGCAAGACAAAAACAGACATAGCAGTGATAAAGCAACTTAGCCAGGACTGTTAAGTGTATCCCTGTAATCCCAGTACTCTGGGAGGCTGAGGCAGGAGAATTCAAAGTTTGGGCCCACTTTGAGGCAACTTAGTGAGACCTTATCTCAAAATAAAAAAATGCCTTGGAATATACAGTTCAGCTATTACATCTTCATTAATGAATGCAACAAAATTCATGAGTTTTGAATCAAAATGTTCAATACAAAGACATAAAAAATTTAAAAACCTAAAACATACAAAAAAAATCCTAAGATAAAAAGCATGTTATTCCTTTTTAGTATGTGATAATTTTCAGTAAAAGTAACTAAAATATCAACTGTCTCCTAACAC
The DNA here is from genome assembly GCA_004027455.1 of Hydrochoerus hydrochaeris. Lineage (NCBI taxonomy): Eukaryota > Metazoa > Chordata > Mammalia > Rodentia > Hydrochaeridae > Hydrochoerus > Hydrochoerus hydrochaeris. Next base: position 58,840 of record PVLA01010606.1, read on the forward strand.
ATGTATTCATGTAGGTCCAAGTGGATAAACAAATCAAACAGAAAAAAAGAGCTAAAGTACAACCTAACGTAAGTCAGAACTTAACACATCATCAAGTAGGCAGGTAAATGATGAAATAAACAACTTTTAAAGAGTTTTAAAGTATGGTTGATTTAGATTCCCAACTTAGATTTTATTGCAAAGGAAATTTTAAAAACATATAAAACAAATTGCAGGAAAAATTTATAAACAGTACATCTACAAAGACTGTAAATGCCAGTTAATTTTCTAAAAACAGAAATCATGGCCAAGGATATAGCTCTGTAGCACAGGTACCTGCATGGCAAACACAAGGTTGTAAGTTCAATCCCCAGTACAAAAAAAAGAAAAAAAAAATCACAACAACCATAATGTGTGTTATCATTACATTATTATTATGTGTATCTAAAATATACCAATAAAATTTTTAAAAACCTGAAAAAAATAAAGAATATGAAGTGTATAAAAGAGGCACAAACAAGTTAGCAAAAATGCCCACCTTTATAGGTGCTTAATATAATGACACTAAAATAATACAATACACGAAGAAATAATTGTAAATTTTATTAGACATGATTATTGCATTAGTGCTACAGGAGTTTTTGGATCTGTTTGAAAATACTTGAGCAACAACTTAGATGAAGCAAGTATGCATCAATGTTTGAAAATATTCACAATAAAAGACAAAATATTAAGCTGGGTATGGTGGTGCATGCCTATAATTCCAATATTTGGGAAGCTGAGGGAGAACATCATGAGTTCAAAGTCAACAGTGGTTATGTAGTAAATACTACATAAGACAATAAGAACTTACCCCCAAAATGCAAAATCATCAAAAAACTATATCACTTGACAAAGATACAAGCACCTTGATTCATGTGTTTTGAAATTTTTAGTTTTTTTTCTCCTTGAGATAAAATGGATTTATGAAAAAAAAGCAAAAATATTTAAAATAAAAATAAAACACTCGTAAGTATATAATGCAATGGACTTTATTAAATATTCAAATACTATGAATGAATAATATTCAAAATATCACTATTGGAAATATCTTCCTTTTGGGAATAGATTACAATGATCTAGGCTCTACCCCTTCCTTTTAATGCCAGTATTAACATTTACGTGATAGTCTCCAAGCTATCATTGTATCTCAACCAAACTACTACAAAAGCCTAATAAATGGTCTGCTTTCAACCTTACCTCCTATAAAGCAAGGAGGGTGATTCCTTTTAAAACATAAGTTGGAAAAAAATAAAAATAAAACAAAAAAAAGCTGGAGCACAGCAGTCCCAGTCTCATAGTTTTCTAGTGACTTCTTGTCTCAGAAAGAAAAGACTTTTACAATGGCTTGGGTGGGGGCCAGGGATTTAGCTCAGTGGCTTAAGCACCTGCCTGGCAAGCTCGAGGTCGTGAGTTTGATACCCGGTACCAAAAACAAAACAAAACAAAACAAAACAAACAAACAAAAAGAAAAAAAACAATGGCGTGGGTGGCAGTATAATAACTGACCAATTTCTCCCAACTTCTCCCTTCTGATCTAATTTCCCACCCAGGTACAAATTCTGCTCCAGTCACTGGCCTCCCAGGCTGCTGGTCAAACAAAACCAATGCACCATTCGCCTTAGGAACTTTGAATGTTTGACAGTACTCTTCCACTCCCCAGTCACATATAATGACTTACTGTTGGGCTTCTCTAGGTCTCTGCCCAAATATTACCTGATCACAAAGTTTCCCTTATTGTTTCCCATAAAATAATACTCTATCCTTTAATTCATTTTTTCTTTTTAGCACTTGTTATTACCTGACGTATAGTTATGTGTTTTGGTATCTCTCCCTGTAGTGGAAGATAAGCTCTCAAAAAAAGATTTTGTATGTTTATTACTATAACCTCTGTGTTGAAAACAGTGATGGACATACAATAGGAGCTCAATAAATTTATACTGAATGTGTTGTCCTGCTCTACTCCATTGTACCAAATTTCTCTATCTTTATCATCCATAATGTCTCGACAGAGAGATAGATCTTTTATTTTTAATCCTGCATCTAACGTCAATGACATGCATTTCCAAGTGTCCTCTATATATATCATCTCCTACATTAATTCTCACTTTCTGCTACACTCCCTATTTTAACTTCACTCAGTATGGCTAATGCCTGAAGAAGTTATTTTGACACACATGTTCAGGCACTCCTAACAAACTATAAATGTAGGGAGCAGCATGATAGCTTCACGGCTGCCGCTCCATCTCTCCCTCCTGTGGGCATCCAGTGCGTCGGCCTACATTTCCCAGGATCCTTTCGCCCCACCCAGGAAATGACAGTGACCCATCCGTAACTTCCTACCCCCGCTTCTTTATAAGCCAGGAGCTTTGTTCAATAAAACGAGGTTTGATTGGAAAACTTCAACTTGCCTCCATCTCTCTCTTCACCCTGCCCCCGCCCCATTTTCCTTCCTCTAGGGAAAACCCACGCATTGGTCCGCAGGCCGGATCAAGTGGCGCCCAGCGTGGAGCCCCAATACGAGGAGGTCAACGAGGATCGTTCACAGAGGAAAAGCCGTGGCCACGGTAACGGGGAGACTCCGACCCTGTGATCTGTACAGACGACTGCCTGACGTCTCATCCGAATCACAGTAAGTGAACGTAATCGACATGGGTCAAGCGTTAAGTGAACAAGAATTGTTCGTTGCTGGCCTTAGTAAGGCCCTCAAAGCGAGAGGGATAAAGGTTAAAACTAAAGATTTATTGCAGTATTTTCAATTTATACATAAGGTGTGCCCCTGGTTCCCTCCGGAGGGCTCCATTGATACTAAACGATGGGAAAGAGTAGGTGATGCTCTTAAAGATTATTATAAAACTTTTGGTCCTGAGAAGG
>PVLA01010607.1:0-39063 GCA_004027455.1 Hydrochoerus hydrochaeris
GTGAAATTTGTTTCATACCATACACCTACTAGACTAAATAAAATTATTTTCTGTGTTCTACAAGTGTGTTTAGATTTGGTATTTAAGCAACAGAAGTATTTCTCTGACTGAAGTTGATTGAACTTTTTTGAAAAAGTGCACATAATTGAAATCATCTATGATCCCAGGATCTAGAAATCTCAAGGAGAAGGATTTGAAGTATGATTCCTGTGTAGGTACTTTAGTAATATGAAATCTCAAAATCAGAAACAATAAAAGTAAAAAACAACTTAAGATGTAGATCAATATGAAGGCCCATCATTCAAATTCTAGTGAGAGAAAGAGAAGCAAAGAGATAGTTTGAGGGCTTATTTATTTATTCTGTAATGGTAAATGAACTCATGACCTCACACTTGCCAGGCAAGTGTTTGTGCCACTGAGGTAAATTCACACCATGCAGTGATTTTTATTTTTCTGATCTTAATCACCCAGGCAGAGGTCATACATAGGATCCTCATGCTTCAGCCTTTCAAATATTGGGGTCACAGATGTTTTCCATCATCTGCATTATTTCAAAGCAATTCATCCTACTGCAATAAGAGAAATAATTCTGATATTTGCATAATATTTCAGTTCTATGGCATATTAACCTAAACAGGGAAATCCGATCATTGGATGCAGAATTCTGAAAAAAAATTTAAATACACTTTTCAAATTTACTATTCCAATGCACATTGCTTTTCCTTTTTCATTTAAACATTCACATTCAACATGGTTATTTCTTCAAGATGCCTGTGAAATTTCAGTATCCATTTGACTTTGAAAAGTTAGGATGGGCAGATACTTTGTCGTTTATAAAAAAAAAAAAGCTGCACAGTAGCTGGCAGGTGGCTGAGTCCTTCATCATCCTCAGTACCTGGTGATCCATAACTTAATCATCACCAGCCCCACTGGTCCCCATGTTCAAATTAAAGAAGGCCATGTGCATAGATAAAAAGGAAAAAGAATTCATTCAAAGTTAGCTCTGAGGTAGAGGGGACTGTTTGCCTCAAATCACCAGCTCACTGTATACAGGTGAGCAAGGGTTTTTACACTAAGGAATAGACAGTAGAAACCCATGCAGAGGCAATTCAAATCTCTCCACTTGCTTGATCACTTTTAGCCTTCTTCAGCTCATTCTCCAATTTTTATGGAAAGCAACCTGGGCCTGCAGGCATTTAGATGTCAGTATATGCATTTTTTTATATTCATCTAAGCTGAGATGTTGGGTGAGCTGTGTATGAAGTAAGCCTCAGGAAGCCAATTGTCACTAAGGAAACAAAATGGAATCTGTAACATTTTAATTTCTGATGCCACATATAATTCCTTTCCTTTATGATTTCAGCCTCTCTCCTAAGGGGCTCACATGTCACATCACCAGTCTGCTTTCCATGGTTGGGCTGGTGCTTTGAGTCCATCAAAGCCAGCTGGATCATGAGGCAATGGAAGACTGATGGTTGAAATGGCCCATGAAAAACATCACTAAATTTCATGATGTTAATTAAGAAAGCCATGCTCAGGAGGTATTTAACCACACCTGTTAGTGCAGCCTGCTGCTTTTAGTCAGTCATGCATCAGGGTTATCCTTGATAACCTCTGCAGCTCTACTTACTTTGATAGGGTCGACATACAGGTCACTCTTTTATTCTTTCAAATTGTCCCCCTCATCTCTGAATGTACTTTTAAGCATTGTCACTTAACCATAGATAGCTTTGTTGCATGGTGTCAAGAAGCATTGCTTGAGGCAAGGTCTCCCTACGTAATGTAGGTTGGCCTTGAACTCACTATGTATACCAGACTGGCCTCAAATTCACAGTAATCATCCTGCCTCAACCTCTCCAGTGCTGCAATTACAGGGGTGGGTCAGCTACTATACCAGGTAAAGTATTAATTTTTATGTATTCTTGTCTGATTTCTTCTACCTGAGACTATTTTTTTCCAAACGTCACTGTTGAGAAGGAAAGTACGTCATTTTTGTGCTTATACAATTGCTTCTTATTTATGCTAAAAATTGTATGTCTATTCAGCTTGCTTATGTACCCAAAATGTTTGAGAGCAGAAGTTTGATTTTCGAATTTTTCAGGTTTTCATGTATTTGAATAACCATAATGAGGGACATTGGGGAAAGTGATGCAAATCTAACCAGGAAAATCCTTCATGTTCATATACATACTAGCCATGGAGTCTAAAGGTAATTTCATGTAATGTTGTGAGTATTTCCACAGCTGAGTATCATGTAGGCATTCAAATAATTTCAGAATTTGGAACGTTGTTTGTAAGGTCTTTAGATGTGAGAATAAAAGGGAGAAGAGCACACATACCATTTAAATTTAAGCAGGCAGTTTTTAACTCACCTGAGACTCAGGTACTTCATCCACAAAATAGAATGCTACCCATGTCCTAGAATTGTTGTTACAATTAAAGAAAATGTACAAGAATTCTCCTTTGCAGTGTTTGGCATGTCCTTGTGGGTTTTTTGTTTGGTTGGTTGGTTTTGGTTTTCTCTGCATAGCTCTGCAAGTCCTATATTCTTATCTAGGTCTGCATAGGCTTTGTAAAAATGTGTTCTATTCCACCTCCTGCAGTCTGGTCTCTACATTTGTAAACACCATTCCTGGGAAGGGAAAGCCTTTGGGAATAAGACATGTAGGTTCTTTTACTTTTGCAAAGTAAAACCTGCCCACATATGCATGATGCATCTTCATTTATCTCCATGCTCAAGCCAGCTTTTCCCAAGCAGCAGTAATGGCATACCTCTGACAGTTTGTATGCATGAAATGATTTTCATGTTTTACTGAGTGCTATTTTATGTATATGTCAAAAATTTATCATGATTATTTTAAGTGACATATTAAAAAATTCTTCTATAGCCTTCATATTTTGACTAGTGTAAACTTTCTATTTTTAATATCCATAAAGATTAATGATTAAAGAGTTTACTTTTGAGAGAACGTAGAAGGATTTCATTCTTTTTTAGGTGTATTAATTCACAATGTTAAAACTTCAAGGTAAAATATTTGTGCCATCTCTAAAGGAAGACTAGAGAGTTCTGGGGAAAAATGCATTGTTGACTTTAAAATACTCTTAGTATCCCTTCCCCAGGAAACGTGGCACTGCTCTGTCTTTTTCCCAAAATGCTTCCTATTATTCAGGCTTTTGACCTTAAAACCACCAGGTTTTGACATACTTTTTAAAACTGATATATAACTGAGGGATGAATGGATGCTGAAAACAAACTTTACACACTCATCTTTTTAGAATTCTAGCATCTGAAGTCCTTGATATAAGCTTCCTTAGGACCCCAAACTGTGAGATGCAACAGAAAATTAATCTCTTAATACCCTGGTATTTGGAGATTACCTCAGTAGCTCAAGCACTTGCTTGGTAAGTGAAAGGACTTAAATTTGTTCCCTGGTACAGAAAAAATTGTGGTGGCTGTAAATCATGAAGTATCATTGACAGAGCCTCAGACGGTTTGAAGAAAGAATCCTTCCTTTCTACTTCAACTTTCTTGGAGCTCCATGAGTTCCTTGCCTTTTGGCAACATAATTCCAATGACTTTATGTGTATATCTCTCTTTGTCCTCAACTTCTTTAAAGGGCATCATTGGATCCTATCCTCAATTTAGAATTAGTACATCCTACAATTCTTAACACATTGAATGTGTAAAAACCCAATGTCCAAACATGTCACATTCTGAGGATTTAGGATAGGCATATATTTTGTAGGAAATCTGTGCAATCCACTATAATTTCATGCAAAATTCTGGGGAATGTAGTAATAAGGGCTTCAGATAAATTAAAATAGGGAGTATACACAATTATAGATTTAGTAAATTTTTGGCAAAAGTTCTTAAAGGCCATTAAATTATTCATTTGCTTGATTAAAATTTAGCATCTGATTTTTTGGGATTTTTTGTGACTTTAGACTTATGACTATTTAATGTAAAATGGATTCTATCGAAAGAAAAAATCTATTATATTTGATATTTAAAAAGTGAATGTTGCTACTATGCTCCACATCTAATCTCTATATTAAGGATTTTCATCAATCTTTGATATCTCTGTAGATATCTCTTCACGTCACTACTAACCAGTAACATCAGAAATCATTGTGACTAGTGTCTCCATGGATAAATGGTTGTCAGGGCTCCCTCATATTTTTTGGATCAATGGCACAGCTTAGGCTGTTGTTTAACACTCAATGCTACTGAACCACATAAAGACTTCATCAAAATCAGAAGGGCAATATGTATAATTTTTTATAGTAGAGTATTTAAAATAAAACTGCTTTTGGCCCATATGGCATCAATGGGTATGAGGCAAAGTTCAGGATGTTAGAACAACTCACAAAAAGTTTGATAAAGGGTGTCCTATAAAAAGCTAATTTCTTGCTGGTAAATTGTTTTTTAAATACTGCTTGCCATTGCATGAGTCCTTTTCATCACACTGACCCTGGGAGACATGTGAGCAAGGCTACAGGTGCTCTAGTAATATCCAGGTGGAATTCTCCTTGCAGTGTGCAGGTTGAGATGCCCACCACGTGTAGGAAGACACCAACAGATGCCTTCTCATGCAATGAGCAAGGGGTCTTTATTGACCAAGCATGCGTGGGGCTCACTGAACACGCAGGAACAGAGAGCCCCGAGTTGAGCCAGAGCAGGGCTTATAAGCTACAGAACAAAGGGAGGAGGGGTCTTTGCAAGTGTGGTCACAGAAGCAGATGGCATTGGTTAGTTTAAATGACTTTTTACATTCATTGGAGGAGACCACCATAGGGAGGTCTAGAGTTGGGCAGCGGAGGGCACTTCCTAATATGAGCAGCAGATGCTCAGGAAAGGTACATTCTGTAAATTCCTTAGTCATGAGAGTGGGATGTTTTTATCTCGCAACCTGGATTTCTAGTCAGCTCTATCCTTGTCCTTATCTAACTTAGGCAGCTTTAAACTATAACAGCTCAATTCCTGGAGTATTTCGAGGAGATGAGCAGCATAGACCATGCACTTTTAACAAGAGAAAATTCCTCTTACATCCCCCCCCATTTTTGTTTTGTGAATCTCTAATCTTAGAGATCAGGGTGTTTATTGTTGGGATCATCTAGAATCACATATTGTTGTCTGAGGAGCATTAGTTTTACATTGCCAATCTGACTTTGTAGTAGGTTTGTTATTCTATTTAATATACAGGGTCCTATAGTTATTATTAAGAGTAGCACAATCAAGTGTCCCATTAGGGCCAACAGTAAGGTGGTGAGCCATGGAGACTGGCTGAACCAAGACTCAAATAAGCCTTGTTGGGCTTCTCGTTCTTTTTGTCTTTGGTCTAATCTTTCCCTGAGTTTGGCCATGGACACTTTAACAACTCTAGAATGATCTGCATAGAAGCAGCATTGTTCTTTTAAGGCTGCACATAATCCCCCCTCCTTAAGGAAAAGTAAATCAAGTCATCATCTATTCTGTAGAACTACTTCTGAGAGGGAGGTCAGAGAGTTTTGGAGGGCCATGATGTTTCTATGGCCTTTAAGTCTTGGTCCATTGCAGCTTGTAATTGACTAGTCTGTTGGTTGCCACGTATAATGGCAGCTGTCCCTGTGCCTATACCAGCTGCGGCGGCTACTCCCATAAGAACTGCCAGAGTTATAGAGATCAGTTCTCTTTTGTATCTAGTTTAGCCTGATAGTTTATCTTCCAGCTCTGTCCCTGAATGGTAGAGAATTCGGGGGTATATAGAGACCAGTACAAAAAGTTAACAGAGTTATTGAAAACTTTTGTAGATACACAGGGGGTGATTCCAGTGTCACATGCCCATTTTAAACTGGTGGGAGGTTGAAGGAATTCATCTTTTTCTTGGACTTGATTAATAGTGGTACATAAAGTTTTAATGTGGGAAGGAAGATTACCTATACAGGTCCCCTGTCTCGTAACCTCAGACAAGGTAAGTTTATCGTCATTGTCCCAGTCACAGGACGAGCCAGAAGAGAGGGTAGCGTATGGTTCTTTTACAGCTACTCCCTCATAGTAGGGTGGTGATTCAGACAGGCAAAGCCAGCATGACTGTGTAAGGTCAGCTCGAGAGTGATTAAGGGCAGAATAGGCTCCCAGGATTAGGTTATATAACTGGTCACCAGGAGTGGTTAGCTCGTGGGGAATGGGAGTTGGGGAGCTGGTGGAGCTACGGGGAGTATAGTCGAGTTTTAGAGGGGTCGTGGGTCTTAATTGAGGAAGTGGATTCTTTTTAGTTAGCACAGAGTTGGGTCCTATTCCAATAGCTTTTTGGGGAACTTCTTTCTTTCTAATTTGTATCAGTCCTCCTCTATCTGTGTCATCTTCTACAAATCTGATTCCCCAAATCATCCCTGTTAGCCATTTGGGGTCAGTGGGGGTAGTAACATTTATATATATATGGTTTTGCAGGGGGGCTTTCCTCTAGGCCCCCATCTGCCTAACCTAGAGTTCCCAATGGGACCAGTATGGTATGGGTGACAACCTTTGGGGGAGAGGCCAATTTTTAGGTGCGGGTCAGGGGAGGTAATGCTCCAGGTAGTTGCTAAAGTTTCACATCCCCAATAGGCACAGTAATAATACCCCAGACTATTACAGTAGCCCTTTCCAGGGTTAGATGCAGGGCACATGTAAAGATCTCCCTGGACACAGCACGACCGATGAGTGGTTAACTGACAGGGGTATCTGAAAAGATGGCTCCCCAGCCCCTTCCCAGGTATGTAATGTCTCTCCATCTTCCCATCTATACACTGTCCATTTCCAAGGTTTGTGGGGATTGGGATTGAGTTCCCCGAGGGGAAAGAGGAGGAGGAGTAGTAACCCTATGAACCCGTAACTTGAGGGGATTTTCTGTCTTTTCCAACCTCCATTGAGGCTCCAGCATCGCCACTGCTGGCTTGAGGTGAGATGTGTGGATCCAGGGCGTGATGCCATCCACCTTGACCACAGTAGGAGTTGTCAAGAGCACTTGAAAAGGTCCTTTCCAGCAAGGTTCTAGGGTCTGTATCTGATGGCAATGGACGTAGACAAAGTCTCCCACGTTGTATTGGTGGTGAGCAGGTCCGTCGCTTGTCTGGTAGCCCGAGGAGAGTTGGCGCCACAGGACCTTTTGAATTTGGTCTAGAGCCTGGAGTCTATCAATTAAAAAGGTATGGGGTAAATGGGTGTCCTTAAGTAGGGGGCTGAGGTCTCGAATGGTAGGAGGGGTCCCATATAGGATCTTGAAGGGAGTTAGATTAGGCAGCTGATAAGGAGTGTTCCTAGCTCTGAACAAAGCATAAGGTAGGAGCATGGTCCAGTCGTTAGAGCCAGTCTCCTTGGCTAATTTTGTCAAGGTCTCTTTGATTGTTCTATTCATTCTCTCTACCTGTCCTGAACTTTGGGGTCTATAGGGACAACGAAGTTTCCAATCAATCCCCAATATCTTGGCCAATCCCTGACTTATCTGAGCCACAAATGCCAGCCCGTTATCAGACCCAATTACCTTTGGCAGGCTGAAACAAGGAAAGATCTCTTCCATCAACTTTTTAACTACCATTGGTGCAGTTTCCCTTTTGGCAGGGAACGCCTTGGTCCATCCTGAGAAAGTGTCTATAAAGACTAACAAATATTTAAGCCCATATCTAGTTGGCTTTATCTCAATAAAATCCACTTTCCAGAACTGTCCCAGCCGGGTTCCTCATAATCTCTTTCCTTTTGGGGATTTGGAGGGGAAAGCATTGACAACGTGGCAAGCTTGGCAACTTTTGGTAACTTGTTCTGCTAGTTCCTTAATTTGGGCAGCTGACAGTTGACTATCTGTTGATTCATTTCTGGCTAATAAGCACAACTTTTAGTCCCCAGATGGGTTAACTTATGGGCCTGTTGGAAATAGGCTGGAAGTTCTGCTTTTCCCATCTTGGGAGTTTGGAGAGGCTCTTTTGGACAGGTCTCTGATAGAGTATTGACCTCCAGGAGCAAAGTGGTAGGGGCACTTAAGGCCGCCTGCTTCGCAGTTTTATCTGCATGGTTGTTGCCCTGTATTATAGAGCCTGTATCTTTTTGGTGGCTATTGCAGTGCACTATGGCCAATTTTTGTGGTAGCATAATAGCTGCCAAGAGTCTAAGAGTTTCTTGTTTGTTTTTGATTTCTTTTCCAGCTGAAGTTAGGAGTCCTCTCTGCTGGTAAATAGCCCCATGTACATGCGTTGTGGCAAAAGCATAAATGGTTGCCCTTTTTCCTTTCGCCAACTCTAAAGCCTTTGAAAGGGCAATTAATTCTGCCCTGTGTGTGGATGTGCCTTCTCTCAGTCCTGATGACCAGATAACTCGAGTCCCATCTGTAACCACGGCCCCTGCGTGTCTCTTACCTTTTAGTAGGAAACTGCTGCCATCAGTGAACCAGGTTACCTTAGCATCTGGGAGTGGCTGGTTTGTCAGGTCTCGGTGAATTCCAATTTCCTCTGCCAGAATCTCTTGACAGGTATGTAGGACTGGCTCAGATGTCTCATCAGGCAATAGAGTGGCCTGGTTGCAGGCAGTTGGAGGACCGAATGTTATTCAGTCCTTATTGAGCAGGAGGCTTTGGTAGTGAGTGATTCTGGCTTTGGAGAGCCATCTATCTGGGGGCTGGTGGATGACACTTTCTGATGTGTGTGGGGCTACTATGGTCAATTTTTGTCCCAGAGTCAGTTTATCTGTGTCTTTGGTTAGGATAGCTGCTGCTGCAATAGCCTTTAGACAATGGGGCCATCCATTTGCCACAGGGTCTAATCTCTTTGACAAATAGGCCACAGGTCACTTCCATGGGCCAAAGGCCTCAGTTAACATCCCTTGAGCTATTCCTCATTTTTCTTTGATATCACTTGGGGCCCTTGAAGCTCAAAGGTTATTCCAGCTCTTAGTTTAGTTAGAAGATCTCTCCCCATAAGGGGAGCTGGGCACTCTGGTATTACTAAGAAGGAATGTAGGACTTTACCTTTACCTAGGTCCATAGTCCTCTTAGTGGTCCATGCTCTGTATTTGCTCCCATTAGCCAATTGAACCAAGGACCTCTTGGATGACAGAGGTCCCAATAGGGCTTGGAGAGCAGAAAAGACAGCTCCTGTATCTACTTTAAAGTCGATTGGGGTCCCCTCCACATTAAAAGTTACCCTGAGCTCGGGGAGGGTATTTGAGCCCTGTGCCCTCTAGGCTTTTCCTTCCAAGGCCAGCACATTAGGTTGACATTGTTGAGCCTCTAAGGCCTGTTCCTTTTGCTTTTTCTTTTGTTTTTTCTTTTAAGCTTGAGGCAATCTTTGATGAGGTGTCCCAACTCCTTACAATATACATATTGGTTGGGGTCAAGAGGAGGGCAGCGTGGCTTATCCTCATCTATGTTTTCCTGAACTCCTTTTACTACTGTGGCCAAGATTTTTGTCAATTCTGTATTTCTCTTTCTATCTTTGATTAGTTCTTTTTCCTCTCTCTCTTGGAATGTACTTTATCAGCTTTTTTTTACCAAATCTCTTAAAGTCAAGTCTTGTAACCCATCTAGTTGTTGAAGCTTACGCCTAATGTCTGAAGCTGACTGACCTATAAAGGCCATGGCAACAGATGCCCATTGTCCCTCATCTTGAAGGTCAAAGGGAGTGTACCTACAGTAAGCTTCCATTAGTCTCTCTGAGAATATTGAGGGCAATTCAGTAGGTCCTTGAAGGATCTCCCTTACCTTAGCCAAATTTTTAGGCCGCCTAGCAGCCCCTCAGAGACCCACCATTAGAGTCTGGTAATAGATGGACAGATGCTCCCTACCTTCTGGAGTATTGGGGTTCCAATCAGGGCAGCACAATGGGAAGAAGTCATCAATGATATTTGGGAGCTGGGTTGATCTCCCACCCTGTCCTGGCATAAGTTTTCTGGCCTCTGTGAGGATTCGATCCTTTTCTTCAGTGGTAGACAAGGTCCCCAGAAACTGTTGCCAGTAGTCCCAGGTAGGCTGGTGAGAGAACATGAGAGACTCCACCAACCTGGTTAACATAATGTTGTGCAGTGTCTTCTGTCTCTCACTCGCCAACTCCCTGACCACCTTTGGGACCCTTGAGCCCTGCCGCAGCTGGACTCCGGCAACCTATATTTGCATATCAATAGCTAGCTGACTGCCTGTGGCAGCAAGGACAATCTCTCTAATAATGGCTAAACTGCCAGAGGCCTGATCTGTGCACAGTTTGAAAATGTTTTCTTTTCACAACAAATAATTTGTTGGCCTTAAACATACTTTAGCTATTTCTTTCTAATCATTTGAGGCCACAATCTGTCATCTTAGATGTTTTACAAACCCCAAGGCAAATGAATCTGGGGGAGAATTGAGGAATGCACCCCCACTGTTTGGTGGGCCCTAGGCAGGTTTGTTATACACTTTTTTTGGAACAGGTAGTTCTTTCACATCAGTTTTCCCTAACCTGAGCCCACCTCACTCTAGGACTTTACTCTCTAAAAGTCCCTAGAAAAGAGAGAATCCTCGGCAACCTGCTCAGTATCCCTTTTATCGCTCTCTGAGACAGAATCTTTAATTCTCTCAATAAATACATCTTATTTTTAACCTCCATTGTTCCTAAAATCCATCCTAAGATTTTATAGAACATGAAATCGTACCCAACATAGTAGGTTGGCACTTTAATTTCCCTACATCACTAGTGGCTGTTTGGCCCCCACAGATGTAAGCAAAAGAACTTTTAGTAACCTCCCTCTACAATGAAATCAAGTAGCTGTGTTTTTTTTCCAATAAAGAGAGTAAAGGGTTTTTCTATATTGGGGAGAGTCAATGCAGGGGCAGATAACAGGGCCTTTTTGATCTGATCCAAGGCGGGAATCCCGCAGTTCCCAGAAATTCCCGCAATTGTCTCTTATTCGTGGGTGGGGTCCTCTCCGGCCCTCTCTGTCTCGGGGGCCCCCCCGCCGCCCCGCCACAGCGACGAGTAGGAGGGCCCGTGGAGTTAACTCAGAGATTTGCCAGGCAGGCGCGCGTGCGTGCACGGATCGCCGGTGTTCGTGGAGTTGGGATGGGCAGGTGCGCGGGTCGCGGCGGGTCGCCGTGTTGGCAGAGTTGGGATGGGTGCGCGCGCGGGTCGCGGCGGGTCACCGGTGTTCGTGGAGTTGGGATGGGCGCGTGCGCGGGTCGCGGCGGGTCGCCGTGTTGGCGGAGTTGGGATGGGTGCGCGCGCGGGTCGCAGCGGGTCGCTGGTGTTTGTGGAGTTGGGATGGGCGCGTGCGCGGGTCGCAGCAGGTCGCAGGTGTTGGCGGAGTTGGGATGGGTGAGCGCTCGGGTCGCGGCGGATCGCCGGTGTTCGCGGAGTTGGGATGTGGTCCTCCCTGCCCACTCTCCATTTCGGCCCCGCACCGCCCCGCCCCTGCCCCTGAAGGGACTGGAGTAGGAGAGAGGAGGGGTGTGAGAGGGAGGAGGTGCCCCAGAGTCCAATAGGATTAAGTCAGACTGAGGACTGCGACTCGGTTGGGGATGGAGCAGGTTGAGCTTTTATGGGTAAGAGAGTGACGGGCTCCAGTAAAGGCGGAGTTAAAAAGGGGCTTACCCATTTCAGGGGATCTTCACATAAGTCTTGCCATACCACAATGTAAGATTGTTGGTCAGGATGTCCCTGTCCCCCAGGACGGAAGATTACAGTCCTAATCGCTTGGATAAGGAGGAGTTGGAAAGTCCCCTCTGGTGGCCATCCCACCTGAAATGTAGGTCACTCTGACGAGCAGAACATGTGCCATTTACCATTTTTGACAAGTAAAGAAAGATTATGAGCCCTCTCTCGTATTTCCAACCAATGATCTAGAGAGAGAGAGAGGGGTAGATGTTGTCTGTCCCATGAGGGGTGCTGTGGAGCAAAATAAGGTTAGTGGCGCCAAACAAAGACAAATGAACACTAAGACCAAGACAACAAACAAATGCTGGCTTAATGACTAGTGGTGACTCCACCGCGATAGGCAAAAACTTCCCCAGAGGAGGAGACTGCAGCTTAATGACTAATGGTGACTCCACCGCAAAATAGGCAAAAACTTCCCCAGAGGAGGAGACAGGATCTGAGGAATGACTAATGGTGACCCCACCACAAAATAGACTCAAAAGAGCCTACGATCCCCAGGGCATCCCCTGGGGAAGTGACTTGTGACACAGAAGCCTGGAGGCAAGTCACTTGGACCAAGAGCTCACGCGTCTTGGTGCCAATCACAACAAAACTAGCGATCACAAAGTGAAAGTAAGACAAAGAGAGACAGAAAGAGAGAGAGAAACAGCCGTACTTACCCTGAGAGGTGGCTGTTGAAGTCTCCCGACACAGGGGGTCGTCTCTATCTCAGGGGAACCTCCAATGTGAGAATTGAGATGCCCACCGCGTGTAGGAAGAAGTCAACAGATGCCATCTCATGCAATAGGCAAGGGGTTTTATTGTCCAAGCATGCATGGGGCCCACTGAACACGCAGGAACAGAGAGCCACGAGGTATGCCTGTGCATGGCTTTTAAACCTACCGAACAAAGGGAGGCAGGGCTTTGGCAAGCACAGTTACAGAAGCAGAAGGCATTGGTTAGTTTAAATGGCTTTCTACATTCATTGGAGGGGGCGACTATAGGGTGGTCTAGAGTTGGGGGCAAGGGTGTTTCCTAATATGGGCAGCAGATGCCCAGAGAAGATACATTCCATAAATTCCTTACATATGGAAGGGAGCTGTTTGTACCTTGCAACGCAGGTTTTCTAGTCAGCTTAATCCCTGTCTGAATTTAACCTAGGCAGCTTTAACTATAATGGCTCAATTCCCAGAATATTGGGAGGAGATGAGCAGCATGGAGCAGCACAGACCATGCACTATTAATAAGAGAAAATTTCTCTTACAAGTCTTCCTTATAAAATCAACCAAAATGATGCTCACTGTCACTACTCCTGTGTAGTATATTAGTTGAAACTTTAGCTGGAGGGATCATGCAGGAGAAAGAGATAAAAGGAACAGAAATAGGCAACGAAAAAGTAAAATTATCATTATTTACACATGATTAGATCTTTGACATCAGAAATAAAAGAAATTTCCCCAGAAGATTCCTACAATTAATAAGCAAATTCAGCAATGTGGGAGGTTAACAAATGAATCCACAAAATCCAAGAGGATTCCTGCATACCCATAATGAACTCATTCATAACTAGTTAGGAAAAAATAATTGAAATAGTCTTAACAAAGACAGGTATTTAGGAATTATTCTAACCAAGGAGTGAATGTCCTAAAACATAAAAACTACAACTTCTGAAAAATGATATTAAAGAGCACATTAGAAAATACACATATCCATCATTTCTGAATAGGCAGATCCAATGTTGACAAAATGGCTGTTATTACCAAAATGATACCAGGAATATACATGATTCCAAGGAAAATACCATAGCATTCCTCAAAAAACTAGAAAATAAACATCCTAAATGTTACATAGACATCTAGAATGGGAAAAGTAATCATGGACAATAAGAGCAAAAGAGTTGGCACCAAAATCTTGGATTCTGGGTTATATGACACAGTTAGAGTAAAAAAAAAACATCATGGTACTGGCACAAAAACAGGCAAGTAGATCAACTGCATGGCACAGAGAATGCAGAAAGAAACCTAGACACATGCAGCCACTTAATCTTTCACAAATATGCTGAAGGAAAGACAACTTTTTAAATAAATGGTGTGGGAACACCAGTGATTTGATGCAGATGATGGAAGCTAGACTCCCATTTGTCAACATGTACTATAATTAAAATAAAAAGGGATCAAAGATATAAATAACAAAAGAGAAATACTTAATGATTGAACAAAAATGGCAAAACTCTCAAAGTCTTTGGTATAGACTAGTATTTTCTGATCAGAACAACACAAGAAATGTCATGATGACTCAATAAATTGGAGTGTATCACATTAAAAAACTTCTGTACATCAAAGAAAATAATTACAAAATCAAAGAAAAACCAATCAAAGCACTTTGGTTTCAATGTAAAAAGGTATATGATATTACTATACTTTTAAGTATATTAGTAACAGAGGACTACAACTGACAGAATCATTCACATGCACTGCTCTAAATATATGGAAGCAGAAAGACAGAGCAAACATTTCCACTAGAAAAAGCAACTATTTACTTAAAAGCCACTCACAGAATGAAAGTTTATCTGAAAACCGCAGGATCAGGATCCACAGACTGTCAGAGCTTCCTCTAAAAACAGTGAGCACATGAACACACAGTTGCTCCTAGTGAAAGGTGCCCCTCCTGGGGAGAAGACAGCCCAACAGGAACCACATGCAGCCTCAGGACAAACCTGGCTGCACTGTCCAGACACTGAGTCCCTAGCCAGCAACTGGCCACAGGCAGCTTCCCCCATGTTGGTGCACTCTCCTTCTCTGCCCCTGCCAATAAACTGACATATTTTTAGCCTCAGCTCTGGTACCAGTGAACATTTAAATAGTAGGCTGAAATACAACAAAACTACCAGCTACCCTGCACACACACAAGCCACATAAATACATAAAATGATCTGGAAATGACCTTTAGAACTGGTTGAAAAACCCCCTCTCCTGGACTAAAGCAGGCCAAACACAGCCATGTCATGAATGGCTGGTACAAGTGCCCACAGGGATAGCAAGGCCATCCTGGGCAGAGTCCACTCCCTGTCTGTCTCAGGAGGCCGTGTGCTTCCCCAGGAGTTGGGAACCCGACCTGACTCCAGCAGTCATGAGGATGAGGCCAGGACAGCAGGGAGCCCACACACTGCAGACACAAAGGCTGGAGCCCGGGGTCGCCCCAGTGAAGGAGGCCCGGGAGCAGCAGCGACAGAGGGCGCCACGCTCCACCTCATGCAGCACTGAACCAGCGTGTCTGGGATGAGAAGCAGGAAGGACAGGAAGCTGGGAAAGCGGGGTCCTCACCACCACTCCAGGGGCTTCTCAGTGACTTCTGCTACCCTGGCTACTCAGGGAGGCTGGGAGGCTGCCTGTCCTATGCTGGGAGAGACTCTGCCTAGTCTGAACTGGCTTCCTGTTCTGGGGCACCTGCACGAGACTGGGTCCCTCCTCACCATGCCCAGCCCACACTCAGCTCCACCCCTCCCCAACCCGCTCCCAAGGGAAGAGGGAGCTGAGGAAAAGCTCACTGCACAGGGCAGAGCTGGAGAAACTGCTCAGATCAACCGCTATTCCAGGGCTCGAGGGCTCCCAGCATACACAGAGCCGGGGTGGCACTGAGGGCAGGAAGAAGGCACTGGGTCCCTGCACCATGAGCCCTGAGGTTGCCTTGCCACCCCACCCATGAGGGACTGGCCCTTGGCGCCCAGCCTGCTCAAAGCATCCTTTGTGAGCCTTAAGGCAGTTTCTTCTCCATGGAGGTTTCCTCTGGTGACCCAGCAGACATCTGTCCTCTTGTTCCCTTAGCCAGGTAACCACAGGGTCAGGGGTGAGGGAAGCAAACATCATGGGCAGAGACAGTGCATCACTTCTGGTCTAGCCAGGCACAGCTACAAAATGAGTTTTGAATACCACTCACTGCAAATGTCCTGGGGCAACCTCAGTACTGAAAATAGATATGGGTAGGGACAGGCACAGAGAGAAAGATCACTTGAATAAAGGAATGATTAAATCTGGAAAACTAGGGTCTGACTTGATGCCAAATGCCTGTTCCCAGGACTGCTGAGGCTGAGGCAAAGGAATCTCAGACAGTTCAAGGCCAGCCTGGACTATGAAGTGAGTTTAAGTCCAACCTGAAGTGTACTGTATAATGCTGCCTCAAACATATCAAAAATAAATAAATAAATAAATAAATAAATAAATAACAAAACACCAAGACCCCAGGCAGCTAGAGCCTTGAGTAGTATTCCCTAACTAACCACTTGAACTAATGCAGCATTTACTTTCCCTGTGTCTCTAGGCCCTGTCATCACCTCCCACTTGTAGGACAAGGAAGAAAACTAACATTGCAAAACTGAACCCTGGCCCAGGACCACTGGAAAGGGGGAGGTTGTGTTGGTCAGCTATGGTCACTGATGCTGGGATTTGCCTTGCCCTGCCCAGATGAAGTTGGGGTCCAATTGAGGTGACCTGGGCTCCTGCTGCACACCCAGGTGGCAGCACCAGAGACTGCACAGAAGCCACATGGGTCCTCACAGGTTCCCTTTTTTGAGCAACATGGGGTTCACAGGCCAAACTCTGCCCTGTGCTGAAGCACAACTTCCAAGCCTCCCTCCTCTGTGGGTGTCTGGAGAAGGAGCAGGTGCTGTCTGCAGCTGCTGCCTGGCCTCTACAGAGGACCTTGGCTTCCTGCCCTGACCTTTGTTTGTGGTCTTTGCCTGAGTTGTCACCCTGTGTACTGTGACACTTGCTTGAACCAAAAGAAAATCCCCCATGTTAAAGCATACTAAGGCTGGGGTGACTTTTGGCAGTGGAGCAAATGTGATACACATGTGAGGCCCAGGGCTGCACCCCAAGCACTGCATGTGCTCACATGTGCACAGTCCAGAGTCCCTAAGGATGAGCTTTCTTGCATGAAAGCCTTCATCAGATCTTGTCACAGGAAGTTAGGACCATGGCATTCAGGTCAGCTACCTGCACTAGAGCCCCTCCCCCAATACTACAAATGCTGAAACAAGAACCTTGTTTTAAAACAGCTTAGATGGACATCCACTCTTGGTCTTTAGATGTCCACTTTTCCTGAGCCCATTGGATACTCCTATGCCACATGCTGCCCTGGGTCCCATGGCTACGAAGGCAGCCTGGCACTGTAGTGGTGGCACAGCCCAGTAGGAGTAGGATGAGAGCCCTGTATGTCCCACAGGCAGCTGCCTGGCAACACTCCACACAGTAGCTTAGCTAGAAGCAGGTGAGGAACACATGGGCCAAAACATAAGTTAAAATAAAGAGACTGGGCTACTCATAGCTTGGTGATCCAGAAAAGATTTAGGGACTTGAAAATTGAGAGAGGTAAAGAGCAGAGAAACCTGCCTCATGTGGATCTTATTGCCCATCATGTGTTCGTTGAAGTACATCAACCTGAGAGGTCCATAGCATCAGGGACAGGGAGCTTCTGTGATTTCTTTTTTTTATTTTTTATTTAAAGGGATAAAACAGAAAAAGAAATATTACAGAATTTCAAAAAAATCAGTAAGAAATCACTAGTTGATACATTACATATTGCTCTTTTAGAAATAGTTATTCAAGTTACAGAATTAAAGCACACAAAGTGGACACTAAAGCAGTGAGAGTGCAAACAGATCTGTTAACAATCCAACAAGAACCTAGAAATATGGTCATCCATCCCACACATCTAAATTTACATGCAGCTATATCTGTTATAGTGCTTCCTATTTCCTCTTTTTTTACAATAACAATTATACATTTTTAAAATTTTATTTAAAGAGAAGAAAGAAACAGAAAAAAGGGTAGCAACAATACAGAATTCTAAAAGAAAGAAGGAAAAAGGAGAATGAGAAAAAGCCCCACTAAGAAATCAGTAATTTATAAATTATGTATTGTCACCACAGATGTAGTTGTTCAAGTTACAAAGTTAAACGGTAGATAGTAAATATTCAAACAGTCAAACTACAAAGAATTCTCCTCAAAATCCAACAAAGATTCAGCAATATGGTCATCTATTTTACACACTCAAACATATATGCAGTTATATCCTTTAGAGCACACTCTTTTTTACAATAGCAATTAAATATTTTGGTTTTATTACTCTTGTAGTTCTTATTTCTTTTTACACTAAAGACACAATATGATATTTATAAATATGATTCTTATTTATTTCACTAACGAGGAGAGTCTCAAGTTGTCTCCATTTGCCTATGAAGGCCTCAAGATCATCCTTTTTTATAGTTGAGTAATATTCCCTTGTATAAAAATGCCATAACTTTTTCATCCACTCTGCAGTTGATGGGCATCTTGGTTATTTCCAGAATTTAGCTATCACAGGTTGTGCAGCTATGAACATGGGTACACATATATCACTGTGATATGAACTTTTCAGTTCTTTGGGAAAAATACCCAGGAGGGGAATAGTTGGATTGAATGGGGCTTCCAATCCTAGTCTTCTGAGAATTCTCCATATGTATTTCCATGTACTGGCTCAACTTTACCATGTTATGTTCCAGTTGTTTCGTTCTGCTTTTCCTCTTATTTAATTGCTTATCCTAGCTGGATGTTTCTTTCTGTTGTTGTTTTGGGGATTGTAGTCATTTTTATCTCTGTCTAGTATATCTTTCAGTACTCTTTCTAGGGTTGGTTTGATGGACATGAATTTCTTCAGTTGTTCTTTGTCATGGAAGTATCTTGTTTCTCCATTAAATTTGAATGAAAGTTTTGCTGGGTACATCAGTCTGGGTTGAAGGTTGTTTTCTTTCAGGGCTTGAAATGCCTCACTCCAAGCTCTTCTTGACTTGAGGGTTTGTGCTGAAAATTCTGCCATGATTCTAATGGGCTTTCCCTGATAGGTCAGTTGTGTCTTTTCTCTGACAGCTTTTAATATTCTATTTTTATGCTGTATGCCTGAGATCTTAATTATTATGTGTCTGGGGGTAGATTTATGTTGATTGTGACTGTTTGGTGTTCTATATGCCTCACTTATTTGCATATCAGATTCTTTCCCCATGTTTGGGAAATTTTCTATTTTTATTTCTGTAAATACTTTATGTATGTCATTTGCCTGCACTCCTGTATCTTCACTAATGCTCATTATTCTTATATTGTTGCTCTTGGCATCATCATGGAGCTTCTCGATTATCATTTCATGCTGCTTTGTTATTTTTAAAAGTTTTATCCTTTCCTGATCACTAACTGTGATCCTGTCCTCAAGGTCTGAAATCCTATCCTCAGCTTCTTTAGGTGGTTTTGCATGCTTTCAATAGAATTTTTTGTTTCTTGGATGTCTCTTTGAGTTTGTTTCATGAATTCTGCTTGTTTTCTATATTGTTCATTCAAAGTTTCAGTCTCCCATGCTCATGTACTTTTTTCTCTAGTTCTTCTTTACTTTTTTCTCTAGTTCTTCAACAACTCCTTTACTAAAGTTGTTGTTTCTATCTTTACATGGGAGACTACTTCTAATATGATTTCCTCTATAACCTGATGCAGTTGTTTTTTTTCTTTCACTGGCTATCTTTTCAGAGTTTCCCAGTGTGTTACTTTTGGGGTCCTCTATTTCAATGTCTTCTATACTTGCTTCTGGTGAACTATATGTTTGAGACTGCATTTTGCTTTTTTGTTTTGTCATTTTCACTCTGCCTGGTGTTTTCCATGTGTAGGAGGGGATCACACACACTATTTTCAGACACAACAAAGTCATATGTTTAGTTGTAGGGGATTTTACTACTGGCCCTATTTATCCCCTGTACACCTCTATTTTAGGGGTATACTCACCACACTGATACAGTCAATCTGGTGTAGTCCAAAGTTTGCCACCTGGGAGCAAAATTCCAAATTTTCTCACACTAACTGAATCCTGCTGTGATCTTCTGATGTTCCAGCTGGGAGGGTGGGCCCAGCTAAAGCAGTCCAGGGTAGTTTTCAGTCTTGGGCGGGCCTCCTTGATGTTGCCGGTGGCAGGTTGGGCCCACAGTGGAGGTTCCAGGCAGCCTACCCCTGATGCAGGCTTCCACTGAGTTCCTGGTGGCAGGGTGTGCCCTCAGTGGAGCTTCAGGGCAGCTTACCCCTGATGCAGGCTTCTCCTAAGTTCCTGGTGGTAGGGCAGGCCCATGGTGTTGGTTCCAGGCAACATACCCTTGATGAAGGCTTCCAATAACTTCCCGTTTGCAGGGAGGGCCCACGGTGGTGGTTCCCAGCAGCTTACCCCTGATGCAGGCTTCTACTAAGTTCACTTCTGTGATTTCTTAAGCCATTTGTAAGTTGAAACCTGTTCTAAAATAAAAGTAATGATTATTAATCTGACAGAATCTTGTACATAGAACAGACTAGACTTGAACACGCTATAGAGGACAGACTGGGTTTGAAATTGTGATCGTCCCAACTCAACCTCTGCAAAAAATGTTTGAAACATGTGGTGTGGTCCTGTCATGTTGAGCTTACAGCCAATATCATGAAGATTGAGGCTATTTTTTTTTGTTTTTGTGACACAGGTTGTTCTTATGTGGTTCAAGCAGGCCTTGTATTCATTGTGGATCCCAGGGTGCATGAAACTCATGGTGACCCTCCTGTTTCACCCTCCCTTGTGCTGAGATTATAGGTATATTACACCATGCCAAGCATGAGAGACCATTTTTTTTGCAGTGATAAGGGTGGGCTCAATGCGAAGACCCTACTCTTGGACCATTAAGCCAGGCTACTCAGTGCTCTTGAAACCTATTCCATGCAAAGACAACTTCCTGAGGATGTGTGTGTTTGTGGGCTGGCATGTACTTTCCCTCACTATTAGTGAGAGGAGAGAAAACCACAGCACTACAGGCCAGGATAAACAATGAAAGGAACAAGAGAAGGCCCCATGGGAAGGGCCTGGCCAGAGGCTTCAGTTGAACTGCACACAGGCTACTGTCCCACATCCATTCCAGGATGCAGCCTATTATTATGATGTGTCCAGTGGGGCACTCCCTGGCTGCTCCACAGTGGCCTGTGGGGTCCACAGTTTTGCCTTATGGTTTCGAGCTGAATCTCACTTTCTCTGATGGGGTGTGAGTTAAAACAGGCCCATGAAGATCATTGTCAGAGGCCAGAGCCCAGCTCCAAATCATGGTAGGTAGGAGCACACCCACTCTGCCCATGGCACAGATGAGTCCTCAGTGAGGCCAAGAATCAGATGATGCCCAGAAGACAGGAGCCTTTCAACTTGCCTGGCACATCTTTGGCCATTTTCATATAATGGGTGGAAGAGCAAAGGCCAAGGGCAAGTCATCTGGGAATCCAGAATGGGCCCTGACTTGGAAATAGATCTTTGCTGATGAGAAGAGTAGAGATGATGTCATCCTGGATTTGGGAGGGCCTTAAATCCTTTGACTGCTGTGTCATAAAAAGGCACAGACCTGATGTGTTAGGATGTAACTTGGTATCTCAGCCATATGAGGGGCTCAGGCAGGAGTCTAAAAAAGGGGGTATGTCATTGTATCTGATAGAGAGATACACACAGACAGAGACAAAGAGAAAGTCACAGGAAGACACTGGCAGAGATGGGTGCAATGCTCCAAAAGCCAGAGAAGCAAGAAGAAGGTTTCTTTAGAGCATATAAAGGAAGATGGCCCTGTGACACCTTACTTTTTGATTTCTGACATCCAAAATCAAAAAGCAATACATTTCTTTGAGGTATACAGAACCCAGGAAGCTGAAAAGCATGTTCCTACCTGCTGAGGGACTCAAACTCTCATGGGGTGTTGGCTCTGCCCTCTGTGACTGCATACAACTCATCTACTAGATGACTTGTGATCCAAGGCAGTTCCTGTGAAGGTGCTTACCTCACACCTGTGCACTAGCTCTGCTCCTTGAGGGTAAAGGAGCTGTAGAAATGCCACTCTACTGGGCACACAGGGAAAAGGAGAATCCAGAAGAACCTCTAGGAACCAGAAATTTCACTTCATGGAAACTCCAGGTCTTGCAGTGGATACTTGACTCCACCTGTCCCACATTCTCTTTTCAACGTAAAAGCACTGCTGTGTTGGTGTTTTCTAGGATTTTAAAGTGGCTGATGTTATGGGCTCTACTTACATGTTGCCCCAAAATCATATGTGTTCATAGAGGGGGGCTTTTTGGGGCATCTGGACCCAGGATGTGTGATACTAGTATTAAGGGTAAAGTACTTGATTAATCCATTCATTGGTTTACCATAGTTTCTTGGCATATAACTTTAAAAACTGCAGTAATGTAAAATATCTTTGCTCTAAACATGTAGATCTTTTATAGGATTACTTTTTCCTGAAATTTGTTACTTATGTGCAAGTTTATTTTTATGTTGTTGTATAGCCTGTAAAAATGTGCCTAGTACAGAAAGGTTTATATTCAATACATGGCTTTTGTTCTCTTCCTATGGCCCAATCTTGGCTGTAGGGATGATCAGCAAATGAGAGCAAGGATACAGAACAGAACCACCTAGACAACACTTCCAGGGGCAAAATGGACAAGCACCAAACTCAAGAAATGCAGCAAGTGCAACAATGAAGTAGCAACAAGAGACAGAGTGAGATGGACAGAGAGAAGGAAAGACAAAGTGGAGAAAAATGTATTACTGCATACATAAAAAACATCACTACTTAATCTCTATTTGTATATTTTAATTGAATATTGTTTTAAAGACACAAACATAACAAACAGGAAGTTTGAACACTGACTTGCACTTAAGTATTACTACTTATAGTAGGAATTTGACCTTGGTAGCAAAATGATGAAGCACACAAAGCAGATGCACATGCTTTTCCCAAAGATCAGGTATTTACTTCTTAAGCAGTAAGAAAACCTCAATTTTGTCAATAAACTCATATCCTTAAAACTATCTGGGGCTCAAGGAAGTGGACAAAGTGTAGACTGAACATGAAATCCTCAGAGTACCAGACTGCATTATGAAAATATTATGGATGAATCCTACCCAGTAAGTAGACCTGAGGATGCTCCATGTTTTAGGATGGGTGAGCAGTAGTACATTACATTTGAATCTCAAAGGAAAGCTATGGTGTAGGCAAGGTGGGAGAAATGGTGTATCACTTGGCTGTGGGTGGTTGGGTGGGAATAACAGTTTAAATGTCAGGTGCACTGGGCAGAAGAAAACAAAATAACTTCTGTCACTTTATGTTGGAAGATACCTTGTAGGGTGTGCACTGACAAATACACCTTTAGACACTTGTCAAATGAAGGGGGCCACTGAGGTGGAAACGGTTTTTTAGAGGAATGTAAAATACAGGATCCCCCCTGAACTCAGAAACACACAAATGACACAGAGATAGAATTACAAGGGAGACAGTCTACCATATATGATAGACAGACCCAACATGTAGAGTATAGCTATTAGTGGGTTGGCCAAGTAAAATGAGTGAGTGTACAAACATTCTCTTAGGATAAATTGAACCTGAGCTGTATACCACTTCCTAACTACTAAAGAAAACACAATAGCAAAGGGCCAGAAAACTAGCATTAAACCAATCTACTACCTATGGTAAAATCTGGGTCAAAAGAAGTAGAAAGGATAAAGTAAATCTAGAAAAATAGGAATGTTTATGTAAACTCTGTCCATCGAAATGATCATAACATTCAAAGATGGTAAAAATGAATTTTCCAAAAATTCTCATGTGGCTACTGAAAGACAATATCTGTAAAGAAGCTGCACTGACTCCATCTTGTCTCAGACACATCCAGTAGAGAGTGTCTTGGTTGAAAGCACAGACATTGAAGCATCCCTTCAAGATGAGCATGTGGTCCCATATGGACAATAAGCAAACAACTTATCTAATCTAAGCATACACAATACGAATTCTTCTGTTATTTCAACAAAAGCTGCTGCTTAGGCTGGTTGGTAGCAGCCACTTTGCTGACCCTTGGTGTGTGTGTGTGTGTGTGCCTTTATTTTCCCTTTGCTTGCAGAACCCCAATAAATATCATTATAAAACTTCCTGTTAACATAAGATAAAAACTGAAATCTCAAGAGGCAAACTGATTGAAGTTCTCAGACTTCTGGAGTATTTGTCACAAGTGGGCTTGCAAGTAGTAACTTTTTGAAAAATGAAGCAAAACTGGACTTTGAAACAAAAATGTCATGGAGCAAGACCAGGCTAGGCCCAGCACAGGTGCAAATGTGTGACTAGTGAGACACATACTGGCCTGGTGTCACATGCAGGTCTTGGTGAGACCAGAAACCTAGAAAATTTAATCAGTGGTGAGGAGTCAACTATTGGCAAGTTGAATGAACCAGCTTTGAGCATCAGCACATGGACACCCAGAAAAGAAGCAGTCAGATCTGCCATTCTATATCAAAGGACTCTGGAGACCTCGACCAACAGAAGACCAGCCCCACCCTCACATCCAGAGACCAACATCAGTTCCACACCCAGCACAACAACCAAGGAAATCTTGGCAACAGTGTACAGCATATTTCTGGGATCTGTCCTGGACACTACCACAGAACTGTGAGCACCAGAGGAATTCCACTATTTTACTCTCCTTTGTTTGAATGAGTGGCTGTCCTTTTCCTGTGTAGTTGAGTTTTGTAATGTTTTGTTTTGTATTTTGTGCTTGGTTTTGTTTCTCTTTTTTTGTATTTCTTTTTTTACTTATCTACTTTATTCCTTTTTTCTCTTAGTTTTTTGTTCCATGTTTAGGTTTTTAACAATTATTTTGTTTCTATTTTTTTTTCTTTTTGTACTGGGGAGAGAACTCACGATGATGGGCTTACTGGGCAAGCTCTTGAGCTGCTGAGCTAACTCCCCAGATTAATTTTTCTTTAGTTTTGCTAATCTTGTTTATCTCAAATAATTATTGAATTCATGATACTTTCATGCATGTAAACAGTGTTTTTCCCTTTCTGATCCACTTCAATAGTCCTTCACTTTCTTTTTAATTCTTTCCTTCCTGTGTCCTCCATTTTTCCAAAGCCCACATTATCATCCTTCAAATTCCATATTTATTTCTGCTACTCATTCATCATTTTATCTTTCACCAGATCATTCTTAACCACCACCCCAGCAACAACAGGATATAATCACTCCAGGAACTGGAAAATTATTGCATATAAGTATTTCATATATTTTGGATTTTGTCATATAACATTGAAATTTGCTTCTGTGTTTAAAGGAACCAGACTAATAGTTATCACAGTTTGGTAGGACCTAAGCTGTACTTGAAAATTTTATTATTACTAAATGTATTACAGTGGACAGGATGTCATACATGCTAAAATCAGTTTTGCTATGGGGTGATAATCACCACCAATCACAGGACTTGGTGGGAGCCCAAAT
Source organism: Hydrochoerus hydrochaeris (assembly GCA_004027455.1). Classification (NCBI taxonomy): domain Eukaryota; kingdom Metazoa; phylum Chordata; class Mammalia; order Rodentia; family Hydrochaeridae; genus Hydrochoerus; species Hydrochoerus hydrochaeris. The sequence goes on from PVLA01010607.1 coordinate 24,929, forward strand.
AAATATCTTATCATCATCAACAAATTAGCAAGGTAGGTTGTTGGGATAGACCTATAGAGACAGCTACATTTAGAAGACATCAATGAAAATCAGACATCTCCTGGAGAAGCTATGAGGGTAGTGATAAAGACAGCCACCAAAAGAAAGTGACAGTCATCAACACACACACATGCACACACACACACACACACTCACACACACAATAAATTTTTTAAAAAAGAAAATAGAAAGTGACAAGGTACAGAAATAAAATAACATTTAGAACTCCAGCTTACCTGGCAAAGCCCACAATACAATGAGATAGAAGAAATTGAAAGTCAACAATGTTAGAACCAGATGTGAAAAAAACAACAGAAAAATGCAATAGGAAAAACAATCAGTCAGGTACAAGAAGCAATGATGCTGAAAATGAAAGATATTAAGAGTGGACACAAATAAAAAAATAGAAGATCTTGGGAAAATGGTGGAAAACACAAATGCCAATCACAGAATAGAAATGCAATCAATCAATGAGATCCTATAAGAAATCCAAGAGATTTAAACCTCCATTGAAAGTATAAAGAATTTATTCAGGAAGGTAAGGAAAATACCATATTTGAGACAGAATTTTGACTAGAGATTATGAAAAGAAAGTTGTCTCAAAAATAGCAAGAGATCATGAAAAATCAATTCAACAGCAGCAAGAGAAAGAAAAGAAGAACCATGTAAGTTTCACTGTGATCAACAAGAAAGCTGGAAACATGGAAACATGACAAATGCTGTAAAAAATAGTCTTTCACAGAAATCATCCAAAAAAATTCACAAGCATGGATAAAGTTGACATACCAATACATGAAGCATATAGAACTCCTAACAGCCATACCCAAAATAAATTGACCCTAAGGCATATAACAAACAAGATTCTAGAAACTAAGCAAAGGAAAATTATTAACAGCAGTCAGAGAAAAGAAAAAAATAACTTATAAAAGAAAGTACAGAAGAATCACAGTACACTGCTGAACACAAACCCTCAAAACAATGATAGCATGTAGTGTGGTATTTTAAGCCCTAACGGGAAACAAACTGCAACGTAGACTGATGTACCCTATACATTGATGGAGGATTAAGATACTTCCATGACAAATAACATCTGAGGGAATTCATGATGACCAATCCAGCTCTTCAGAATGTTCTGAAGCATATGTTAGAGGGAGAAAACAAAGAACACAAACAGAAGAACAGAAACCAAAAGAACTGACATGTAATGCAAGCAATGAAACAGCAGGAAAAGATAAGGAACCAACAAGGAAGTAATATGACAAAGATTTGCCAATATACATCTGTTATGACCATTGTTATAAACAGTCTCCAATTCAACAGAGCAAAGAAACAGACTGGCAGACTGGATGAAGAAGCAAGATCCAACAATATGCTGCATTCAAGAAACACATTTAACTCAGAAAGAAATTCATGCACTGACAGTCAAAGATGAAATATGATACTCCATGTGACAGAATCCCAGAAAAAAGCAGAGGTAGCTATTCTATTTGTAGGCTATGTGACCTTGAAGGAAAGACTGATCAAAAGAGACAAAAAGTATCACTAAATACTTGTTAATGAATTCTATCCAAGAAAAGAAAACAATCATGAATATATATACACCAAACCGCGATGCCCAAAACTACATTAAACAAATATCAATGGATGTGAAAAATCAAATAAGCACTAACACGATTGTAATGAGGTATCATGATGCCTCATTCTCACAAATAGATACTTAAAGAGGGATAGTTCCAACAAAGAAATAACAGAATTAAAACAAATCTGGGAACAAGTGAACTCAGTAGATATCTACAGTGTGCCATCCAACATCAGAATACATATTTTTTTAGCTTTTTAATCTACACATGGGATAGTTTTAAAATAGACTACATATTAAACCATAGAGCATGATTAAGAAAAAGCAAAGGAAGTAAAATTATCTCATGCATATTATCTGACCATACTGAAAATAAATTTGAAATTAACAGGCAAAGAAAGCATAAAATTACCTAAACACATGGAAATTAAACAACACTCTTCTAAACAACCAGGGTCACAGAAGAAATTAAAGAAATTAAATGGTATCTACAATAAATGAAAATGCCAATATAATATCCCAGAAGTTGTGGCATGTGTAAAAGCAGTCCAATAAAATATATATCTGGTGAAAAATTCTCCTATCAGGTAAACAGGATGAACTTAAGTAAACAACATAAGGTTGAAGCACAAACTGGAATAAAAAGAGGAACAAATGAAGTGCAAATCTCATATGAGAGAAGAAATGATAAAGATCAAGGCAGAAATTAATGAAACTGAAACTGATAATACAAAAAATCAATAAATCAAAAAGATGGATGTTGGAAGAAAAACACTAATAAACCTCTAATTGCCCTTAGGAACATGAGAAAAGAATGTAAGTTAAGCAACTACAAATGAAAAAGGGTAAAACCACATAGTTAGGGTACAAATCTAGAACATCCTAATACCTACATGAAGAACATGTAGTTCATTGAGATGAAAAACACAGAACAAGTGGACAGATACCTGGGCATATACAAATGATAAAAAGACACAAATCAAATGACATAATCAAAAAGATATAAATGTTCTAAACCACCTGATAACAGTCAATAAAATTGAAAATGTAATTAAAAACTTACCAGTGAAGACAAGCTCAGGCCATGAATGATTCAATGTGGAAACCTATAAGAAATTTCAAAAAGAATTAATACAAAAATTCTTTTATGAAATTGACGGTAAAATCAAAACATCCAAAATCATTCCCATGGCAGGGGGTGATCCAAGATGGCCAATTGTAGGCAGCACAATAGAGAGTCTCTCTGAGAAAAACAACTCAGATACTAGAATCTGACACCATGGAGACCAGATGAAAGGAGAGGAATTCTCTGGACACAAGAAGAAACTGAGGAAAAATAACAAAATAAAATTTAAAAAAAGAAGCATAAATGGAGGGCTGGAGCTAGGCATACTCCAAGAACTGTGCTGGTTGCATCTTAGAGTCGGGTAACTCACAATTGAGCTAAGGTTGCATCCCTGCTGTGAGCGGGTTTGGTGAGCTCAAGACTCTTGGTGGGAGGAGGCACTGCAATGGGGAGTGGAAATGGTGAGCTGAGCTGCACAGACTTTGGTGAGTGCTGGGAATTGTATTCCCCAGATCAAGATGACCAGCTAGATGACATATTGGATTTGGGCAGGACAGGCTTGAATCAATGGCTGAGGCAGCATCTGTCGGCAGCTCCTGGGCCAAAGTAGATTGGTAGGATCTACTTGGGCTGGGCCATGTCCCTGGTTGGGACCCAATAGCCAGTGATAAGGCTGTCCCATACCTGTGACATCCGCAGGGCACACACAAATGTACTGAAGACACTCACTGGATGAGAGGGGAGGGGAAAGCCCACACCACACCTGGGTGCACCTCACAGATCAAAAACAAACAGTAGAGGGCTGCACTGCCCTAGCCAGTAAGCTGCAGAGGGACTGTAAGCAATACGTAAAGGTCCGGAGACCTCTGCCATTCACCTGTCAGAAAGAAAGCAGAAATATGGCAAGACAGAGAAACAATGAAAAGCCTCCAACTGCTGACTCAGGGAAAATAAGCCCAGATACAACCAAAACAGATCTACACCGAGACATATAATAGTCAGTATTCCTGAAATCCATCACAAGAACAGAAAATTAAAAGTGATCAGAGAAAAGAAACAGATTACCTATAAAAGGAAAAGTCATCAAAATCACAGTGGACATCTCCATGCAAACTATCAAATCAAGAAAAGCTTAGAGCAAAATATTCAAGCCCTGAAAGAAAATAACCTTCAATCCAGATTGACATGCCCTGCAAAAATATCTCTTAAAATTAATGGAGAGACAAGATATTTCCATGAAAAACAGGAACTGGGGAAGTTTGTGACCACCAATCCAAACCTGCAAAAATGCTGAAGGACATTTTAGAGAGAGAGAGAAGAATATTACCAGGATTCCAAGAACAATGGCAGAAAGGCTTCAGTGAAAGGGGCAGACAGTGGAATGAATGAGAAAAGTAAACAACAATGACAGAAAACTAGCATAGCAGAGATGAAGCAAAGAAGATTGCCTATATCACTGTCTTGTCTTAACTGATTTTATGTGAATCTGTTATGCTTAAGTGTGTCAAGTCTGGGAGTAGGGGCAACTACTATGGGGATGGCAGGATTCAATAGAGTACTTATACTGGTTTGATTATTAACTGCCTTTCAAGTCCTTTAATGTCTCCAATGTTTGGATTTTATTAATAGTGCTATATACTTCTAAGTTTAATTTTACTATTCCTGATGATATAGACAATTTTATTGAAAATGACAGGAGACATCATGATGACTACTGTAGATCACCTAGTATCATGGTTTTATATGTTCTTCTCATTTCGTGTTTCTCTAGGAATTTGTACTGTTGTCTTATTTTGGTTTGTTTTTTCCTCTAATACAGAAAGGCCTGGTATGCATGTAGAGACTTATACATGTGTAGAACTTCTAAACAGTCTACAAGAATTGATTATAGTTATTGTAAAAAAAAGAGTGAGGAAACTACTCTAAAGGATATAACTGCATGTATGTTTGAGTGTGTAGGATTGATGATCATATTACTAAGTTTTTGTTGGCTAGATCAACAGACCTGATTGCAGTCTCACTGTTTAAAGGTCTATTTTGTATGCTTTACTTTTATAACTTGAACAACTACTTCTAGGAGGAAAATATGTAATTGGCAACTAGTGACTTCTTACTGGTTTTTGTTTTGAAATTTGTATTATTTCTACCCTCTTTCTGTTTCATTTTTTTCTTTAAATAAATTTAAAAAAACAAAATAACAAAATATTTTCAGAGGCAAGCATTGCTCTTATAACTAATCCAGAAAAGGACTCAAACATAAAAGAATACTAGAAAACCAATCTCCCTAAAGACCATAGACTGAAAAATCCTTAAGAAGATACTGGTCTATAGAATGCAACAAGTCATCAAGAAGACTATACCCTGTGAATAAATAGGATTCATCCATGGGACTCAGAGTTGGTTCAATATATGCAAATCAATCAATAGAATACCATATTAGCTGAGCTAAAGAAAAATATCACTTGATCATCTCAAGAGATGCAAAAGTCCTTTCATAAAATATGACACCCATTCATGATAAAAACCCTTGAGAAAACTGGAAGAGATGATCTTTACCTCAATCTGATATGAGTCATCTATGATAAACAGTTAATAACATACTAAATGGTCAAAAAATGAAAGATTTCACTAGGAGTTAGGAAAAAGACATGATTACCATTTACCACTCCTTTTCAGTAGTGTTCTGGAAAAAGACATGATTACCATTTACCACTCCTTTTCAGTAGTGTTCACGGTATTTTTTGACACAAACAACAAAGTTACATACAGAGAAATTAGAGGAAAACACACTCTTCACAATAGCATTCACAAAAATATGTACTTAGGAATAAGCCTAAGAATGGAAGTAAAACCACTATTCATTGAAATTTACATTGCTCAGATAAAGGATATCAAAAGAATATCACAAAATGAAGATACCTTGTTCCTGGATAAGAAGAATCAAAATAGCAAAAATGGCCATACTCTCCAAATTGCTATGCAGATTTAATGCAATCCCCTTTAGGTATCCAATTAGCATATTTGCAAACCTCACAGATCCAGAGACAAGATTCCAAAAATTCATTTGAAATAAGATGTAGAACTGGGTGTTTATATCAGCAGAGTAAGTGACTGCCTGGAAAGTGCAAGGTTGAGAGTTTGATCCTCAGTACACACACACAAAAAAAGAAACCAAACAAACAAAAAAACCCTCACAAATGAAATAATATATAGAATAGAAAATGACAGTTCTGGGGAACAAAATCAAATCAGAAGGTATCACAATCCTTGATTTAAAGTTACACTATAAAGCTAATGTCATAAAATCAACACAATATTTGAGGAAAAAATCAGACCTCATGATCAGTGGAACAGAAGAAAAGATGCAGGTGCAATTCAAATCACATTTAGCCACATGTTCTTTGACAAAATTCAAAGAACCAATCCATAAATGGGCATCTGTAATGGACACACAATTTTCAGATTAATAAAATACAAATGGCAAATAAAGATATGAAGCAATGTTCAACATAACTGGCCATTGCAGAAATGCAAATTAAAACACCCTGAGATTCCATCTCTCACCAGAAACAATGGTCATTATCAAGAAATCAACCAATAGCAACTGCTGGAGGCCTGGGGGTAAAAAGGAACACTTCTCCACTGCTGGTGCAGTGTAGACTAGTGCAATCATTGTGGGAGGTAGAATGGAGATTCCACAAAGAAACTAGAATTACAGCGCCCATTCATCCCAGCAATTCCACTTCCCAGAATAATTCAAAGGAACATTCTACCATGAGACAAGTGCATCCATAAGTATAGCAGCACATCTGTACTGGCTAAATATACAAATAACACAAATGCTCATCAACCAAGGTATGGATAAAAAAGATGTGGTTTTTGCATACACTGGAGTACTATGCAGCCATATAGAAGGATAGAGTCTTTGATAGGTATATGGATGCAACCTGAGACCACTCATAAGTGAAATAAATCTGATTCAAATCTGAAAACATCCCATTGTGTCCCAATTGTGTGATTCTGTAAAAGAAGATCCAAAATGTATAATCATAATGTGAAATGAGAAGAAACTTTTAAAAAGGAATGAGAAACTGGGATGGGTGAAAGGAGGAAAAGAGGAAGGGAAAAATATTAAGACACTTACACTAATATTCTCTTTTAGTTCACTGAAAAGAAAGATTTGTGCTACTTTGCTTGGACAATATTTCTTGGCTCTGTCCTGTATTATGAGTAATTATTTTGAAGATAGCAATAGGCAATGCATTAAGTAATGTTACTGTCTTACTTATTTGTTCTGAAATTTTATTTTAATCTTAAAATAAAACAATAGATTTGTGTAAAGCAATAAAAGGGAAGGGGTATCAGTTCTCATTGCTCATTGTGAATGCAGTTTTCACACAGGGGCCCTCTTGAATCCTAATGATATTTCTGTGCTAGAATTGATGGTAAAGTTCAGGAGGTCCTCTTGGTGCCCAGTATTATTAAAGCAGCAGCATCTTTCTTGGATGTAGCAGGAGGAACCTGAGAGAGGGAGAAATGAAAGGACAGCCTTGGTCAGGTCCTGCGGACAGGGGTTGGAGGTTCTGCTCAATGCTGACAACTGAAACCAGAGGCCACATAGGTTCTTGGGTAAAAAGTGCAGAAGGGTGGGGATCAGGAGACCTGGAGGGGAAGGTGGCACACACAGGGGAAAGGAAATACTAACATCTTGCACTCCTGCCTTTGTTGCAGGACACAGTGTCCTGGGCTGCTCTAGCCACAGCCAGTGGTACAAGGCCCTATGCTGATCCTCCTGTGGGGAGCAAAACCTGTGTTGCACATTCATAAAAATACCCCTGCAGGTAGGAGAGGGTGCTCCACAGAGAGACACAGCCTCTTGTGACTCCACAACCGAGTGAAGAGGACGAGGATGGGGGCAGTGGAGAGACTGAAGAAGCATCAGACACCATCCTCCTCCAACACTGAATTTATTGAAAAGGCACTGAGGGCACAAAACAGGGTCAGGAAGGAGAGCATTAGGTAACAGCACACAGGCCTCCATCACATCCTGGTGATAGAGCTTAGGCCCCAGGTGGTTTCCACAAACACAGTGTAGAAAGAGCTGAGCTCTGACCTGTAGTCCTCATCAGGACTATGTCTATTGGGCAGTTTGGAGACAGGGGAATGAGAATCTGAAAGGCCTGAGAGACGTGTTATTCCAATGTGGATCAAGGGAGATCAGAAAATGGCATCACTCAGAATGGAAGGAGACAGAGGTGGACAGTGAGGTGAGCCACAACCAGGGTCTTTCAGATCTTGGCTCTATCTGTGCACTGCCACACAGCACAGCCCATCCGTGAGAGCTCTATCTAGACCTCCACATCACAGAAGATAAGGACATGACAGTGAGTGTCACTGTCCTCCCTCTCCGTATTCTTCTTGCCCACTGTGCTCATTGGAAAGAGTGTCTGTTAGGCCTTTAGACAAATGTATGAAATGGAAACCAAATTTCCCACAGACAGCATTTACAGATTTGCTAATTTCATACCTCATCATGCTTCCTGCAAAGGGTTAGATCCAAATAATTGTATCTGGGAATTTACTTATTGAAAATAATTGATGCAAAGTAAGTGGGTGTGGTGTCACAAGAGTGTAATTCCAGCATGTGAGAGCCTGAGGTATGAGGACCCACAGGGTTTACAGACCAGTTGGAATTACAGATGTGATTACGCTTAAAAAAAAAAACTAAGAAAAAAGGAGGCTGATTCAATTGCCCCTAATTAAAGCCTTTAAAATGTGCAGTTGATTTAATCACAGAGCTGTGAATTTAATACTGTGCACTGTAAACTCCAATGAGCCTCTCACTTGTGTTTAAGCCACTCATTTTAGTGAATATCACCCAGGGCTATTACACATTTTAGTGAATATCACCCAGGGCTATTACATCTCCAGTGTAATAATGAGGATCCATGGAGGTTACAGATCCTGGGGTGACCCAACCAATCACCTCAGTGCCCTGCATCTCAACATCTTTGACCCATGACTCCTTCCACACTGGCCCTCTGTAGTCTCCCTTCCTCCTACAGTGTCAGGTAAACCCTCCCAAGACAGGCTCACTGCTCTAAGATGCACCTGTCCCAGGTCTTACTCATCACATCAGTATTGAAACTGGCAGCCCTGCTGTCACAGGTTCCACATTACTTCACTGAGATGATCATTTCCATCTCAGGACATCACAGAGGGACTCTCAGTACCTAAGCAGCTTGTGACCTGTGTGACCTGAAGAGATGCCCAAAGCTTCTTCATCTGGATTGATGTCCTTTTGGGGTGTCATGCAGAACACTCACACTGACAAAAGCTTTACTGAGTCAATGGGACCAAGATACAGATCCTGTGAACCCAGGTCATCTGGCTCAGCCCTGCACTTCTGGGGATTGGAACCAATCAGAAAAAAGACCAGAATGTGTCTCCACCTGCAACCATGTGTGCCATTTCCTGTTCCTACTAAGGTCTCTTTCACATCAATTTAAACTCATGCCTTATGGGTGCCAGCTCAGAGAAAAGGGGAGATGGATGAGGAGAAGGAGTCTGGTCAGCAATGAGGCCAGAAGTTGGACCTGTGGGACCATGAATCATGACACCATGCTTCATGGAGGAAGAGGTGGTGGAGCTGGGCAAGCCAGGAAGACAAAGCAGCAAAGGCAAAAAGTGTGTGATGTCAGGGAAAGCAGCCAGGCTCTCAGCTTTGAAACAGTCTCTATGTGTCATGAGGAAGACAATCAGGGTGAGCTTCCTTGTAGCAACAACTGGGATACTAGGACATCAGCCAAGGAAAGAGCACAGCTGGGACTGCAAATGGGATGTGGAGAATGAAACACCTGGCAGGGGAAGCCAATTCTTGACAGACGAGGCACCACACAGTGTTCCTGTGTTATGGCAGCACATATGACGAGAGGAACAATAGGCATTGGAACCGGTCCTAGGGGACAGTGATCCAGTGTAAGTGCACCACCAGCCACAGATGTCATTACCTCTGCATCATAAGTTTGAGAGCCAGGGAATCTACAGACCATGTTCCCCTGCTGGAACCTAGGATCATTGTCTGCCTCAGGGCAGCAGCAGGCTCAGGGAGACCAAAGGAATGACTCACATGGGTGGCATCTTCTGACTCTGCGGGAGCAGAAGTCTCCATCTTGAGTGTGTTCTTCAATCCAGTGGAGCTCTCCAAATTCAAAGGCAAAAGATATCCACCAGGACCCTCTGTTATCCACAGACTTACTGAACCACACTCTTCTCCCAAGAGACTCACCAAATAAAGAAAGTGGCCTAGGACAAGTGAACCCAAGGAGAAATGACATCTACAGATGTTAATACTGGTTTTGCTGTTGATGATTCCCACATGAGTAGTAATGATTAGATTGCAGGGAGGCAAAGCACTCCAAACTAAAGATCAGGCAAGAAAAGCAAAAGTGTAAAAAAAACACAACAGAAAAGGAAGGATCACGAAATCTCTGTGGGAGTGTGATGTGATTTGGTGAGGAAAAGGGGAGAAAATCAAGAAAACTCAAATTGCTGGGAGAACCTTGGGAGAGGAGAACAAGGTTGCTCCATCATGTAAAGTTGCATTTCCTAGATGAGGAAGCTGCCTGTTGTCTACACAGTGTACACGAAGGCTGTCAATGACAGGGATGGGCCCTGGATGTACAAAACAGGGTGGGGCCCTGGACATACAGTATCCCTGAAAATCTGCTATATTCAGAGGCAGAGTCTCAGTCATCATGTGTGAAACCACCAGAATAATTCAAGTATTTTATTTTTTACTTTAAGTTTGATTACACTATCTATGAGGTATTAGTTACTGCAAGCATTATGGGAATTACAGATAACATAAAGTATCAGTGTGGGTCACCTGTGTCAAAGCATCAGGACACCGGTAAGATGCAATGCATGCAGCATGCATTTCATGTCCTGAGATAGAGAAACTGAAATGTGAATATCTATGAAAATGTGCTCATGGCCAGGGAGAATCTGTGACTTGAAGGGCAGAGATTGAGGCACTCTGAACCCCGGCACCTGAAGGCTCACATGACACCAGTACACAATCTCAGCTCCTGGCCCTGAGAGAGCACAGACAACCCTGTCACCTTCCCTCACAACACCCTGGAAAAGGCAAAAACAGGAGATAGCCTATGATACCACCTCCCTACCTGGAAAGAACAGCCACTCCTTTCCAGGGTCAGTGCACTCTGAAAATCTCCATGGGGCATAGGAAAGGATCAGGGTGGATTTTTCAACTCCATGACCCAGCTGTATCTCCACACAGTTATTTTCAGAGATGCATGGGTCCCAATGCTCCTTGGACACAAGGTGGCAATGTGGTCAACTGCAAAGCACTTGGGGACAGGCTGCCAGGCAGGGATCTGAAAGGAGAATAGACTTCAGGACAAACCATCCCACTTCTCCCTTTGCTGAGAAAACGTATCTTATGGCCCCACTAGTGGCGGACACCATGGAGTGAACCAGGTACAGAGGATGACAATGTGTGCTTCAGGAGATGTCACCTTCTGTGTACATGTGGATGCTTTGAATGCAGTGCCCAGAGAGGACTGGCCATAAGGGACAATCACACACCTGAGCACAGGTGATTTACTGTGACAGAGAAAGTCACATCTAGCATCCCCTCCTCACAACCACTTTCCTCTCTCCAGATACAAGACTGCACAAAACATGAAGGTCCTTGGACAGAGAGAGAGTGACTCTCTCTGCATAGGAACAAAAGGAAATAGAAGACAGGGCCTCACAGCCTGGGTCACAGAAAAGGGAGGCAGTGACTGTGGAACATGTGGCAGGTCATGGGCAATTACCTGGTCTTGGACCCTGCTGACCTCGCTGTATTCTCAGGTGTCCACTCCCTCATGCATCCATGCAATGTGCTGCATATGCTAGTGATATCAGCTGAGAGCAGGGCAGTGGAGGCGCCCATCCCTTAGCCACCTACTGCGGAATCTGGATTCATGGATCTCTGGGGAGACACTGAGTGTGACCCTTACATTACTCATCCCTCCCATTGGGCTGTGCGTGACACTCCTGAAAATTACTCTTACTTCTACATGGATGGCAGTCATTGTGATTGGACAGAGGGCTATGGAAAGACTGCCAGGAGCTTTAGGCCTGTGCTGCAGTGATGGGGTGGTTGAGGCCAGCTGTGCCCACTGCACACTGCTCTAGTCCCTTCTGCTGCCCTGCACATCCTCATCCCACTGAGGTCTCTTCCTGTTTCCTTGCAATCTATTTTAGGAATTTGTCCTGACTCTTCCTCCCATGTAGGTGCTCACTCTGTGGATTTCCAATCTCTTTGCAAACCCTTTCTTTCCATCTGAACCCACACTTACATGGCACATGGTACATGGTACACTTACATGTACCATTAAGGACTGTGGTGCCACATCCTAGTCCATCCACGCCTTGTGACAAGGTCCATGGGTGGAGGAGAGCGCTTCAAGGAATCACTTCTCCAGGAAAAGGACACCGCATGTGGGAATTGGGTGCAGGGATCTTGGAATGTTTTGTACTGATAATTGTAATTTGTGTAATTCACATATATATATATATTTTCATGTAATACTCAATATGAAATCGAAAATAGAAACTCCAGAGGAGTTACTAGAAACCTTCTAGATAACTTTGTGAAAACTAATTGTAAAATTTTACCTTCTGTGAGTAGTATGAGAGAGTTTATACAAAAGCTTTAAATGAAAGAGCCCATGGAGGAGGATTTGCAAAATTCCTGTGAGACAACTGCCCTGAGACACTGACAGGCAGCCAGAGACGGGCAACTAGGACACATATGTTACCCACCAGCTGTCTAAGACAGGCACAGGACCAATTGCTGTCCTGCAGGCCCATGATGGGTAAGGCCCGGTTGGGTTTATATGAAGAGTCCTTGACCTAAGACAGGCACTGTCCTACAGGCAGCCAGAGATGGGCAACTAGGACACATATGTTATGCCACCAGCTGGCTAAGGCAGGCATGGGGCCAATTGCTGTCCTGCAGGCCCATGACGGGTAAGGCCTGGTTGGATTCATATGAAGAGTCCTTGACCCAAGACAGGCGCTATCCTCACAGGGCCTGCCATACTCCCATAAGTGATAAGGGAAAAAATGTAGGGAGCAGCATAATAGCTTCACAGCTGCCGCTCTATCTCTCCTGTGGGCATCCAGGTGCATCGGCTTACATTTTCCAAGATAATTAAGTAACAAGAGTAAAGTGTTACAAAGATGAAAAAAGTTGATTAACACATGCTGTTTAGGATTGTCCCTGCCTGGCCCTAAGCCTGGGATGCTTCCTGCTTGGGGTTTGGGTTGCTGCCAAAAGTTAGCAAATATATATTCCAGCTTCTGAAAAATAAAGCAGATTCAGATTCACTCACAGACTGGTGTGCAGTGCTTTCTGTCTCTCACTCACCAACTCCCTGACCACCTTTGGGACCCCTGAGCCCTGCTGCAGCTGGACTCTGGCACTATGGGGACACACAGAGTCCAGCCAGGGCATGGTGCATGCCATGGCATCCCTGTGGACTTCACAGAACAGTGTGGGGTGACAGACAGTGCCTATACACACAAGGTCACCATGCCAGGGTGGTTATCATGGCATCCCAGGAGGGTGACTTGGCCAAGTTCCCAGATCTTGGTCAGCTCAGCCTGGACACTCCTTGCTCCTGTCACCCATGTGCACTGCAGTGTCAGTGTCTCTACATCTCACCATGGCTCTTGCCTTTCACCACCTCCTTTCACTAAATAAAACACAAACAATATTATCCCATGAAGCCATCTGCCAGACACCTCATAGTCCTCAATCTTTCTCTTCTCACCTGACTTCTGAAACTTCCATCTTGTTATCTGCTGGGAGTGCTACTGTCCTTACCATCCCAGAGCCATATTCTAGTAAATCAAGCCACTAAACTACACCTGGGAGTCACATCATCCCACTGAAAGCACTCATGGAGATTCCCTACTTGAATACTACAAGGACCAGACAATGAACTTCGTGGTTATTTAAGAGGAGAGGAAACAGAAATTCAGGCAGGGCTGGATGAAGTGGCACAGGCCTGTAATCTCATAACTAAGGAGGCTGAGGCAAGAGGACTGACAGGAGTTCCAGTGCAGCCTGGGATGAAAAATGACATCAAGGCATGAGGAGTACAATGATAATTGTCTTGAAAAAAACCAAAAATGCCAAAGCACTCTGGAAGAATAGTTGATGTCCTGCACCACAGTAAGTCAGCACACTAAGCCCAGGCTGTGGGGAGTCTGACACACCTTTATGGCTTTGTCCTTGTCCTGTGAGGATGCTGGGTAATGTTGCTGCTTTCCAGGAGCCCTGCTCCATCAGGGAGCAATGTGAGGGGGGATCCCATGGCTTTCCCCCTCTCCTCCTGCTCCCTCATACAATGAGGCATCCCCACATTTCCA